>JBAJHX010000096.1:23167490-23193535 GCA_037176925.1 Amniataba percoides
GGGGATTTGCGCCCAGCGTTTTGTTGAGACTGCAGTTGCTGTGACAGGGGCTGCTGCTGCTGCTGCTGCTGCTGCTGCTGCTGGAGGAGTATCTGCCGAGCCACTTGGAGAGCCTAGTAGAGAGAAATAAATAAAAAGATTTCCTTTAAAAAGTCCAATAGAAATGCTAGATATGCTAAAATCCCCTTGAGAACACTTTGAAGCCTATTATCAGAGCAGATGTATCCTCTTACAACAATATTCCCTTGGCCTTCTGATAGATAACAAACAAACATTACAGACCATCTCTTCATACTCTCCCAGTCATAAGTCTAAGGCTGGCATAAACAATCCCTCCGCAAACACACGGGGAACAATGATCAGATGTCAAAACAAATTCACAGACAGAAAGAAGACAAAAAAAAAAAAACTGTAGCCATCCAGAAGAAATATTTATGTGTTGATAAGTTTCCCTTACAGCAAACACAAATTGTCACAAAGACACTAATCAGTGCTTTTGATCCTCCTTCAGCTCAGTCAAACTCCCCAAATAAAAGGCTTTGTGGCTGCTTCAAATATCTGTTAAAGGACACGGCCTTCTCAGTGGAAAACAAAATACAGTGCAGTCACATGTTTATTGCTCCAGCTACTCCCTTTTCCCTTACGATAAATAATCAAACATGCCATCCAGAGCAAACAAAGCTGGAGAGAGCTGAGGGAAAAAAACACAGTGGTCTTGAAAACGGTCAGTGATACCAAGAAAAGCAAGCGTTGTGTTCCCACAGTGAGCTGGCCAGCCTCACACCTCCACCAGTAAACCATCTGGGTAAATAACTGGCCTCATTCTTTCCATGTTCCTCAGACGATTGCTCCCACAATTAAAGAAACAGTCGGGGGGCAACTCCGAGCTCATCTCACAGGCCGACAATCTATAAGTGCCCCAGTCGGCTCTCTGAGAAGCTCAGAAATTGTGAAATGTGTAACAAGACGGAGCGCAAAAGCACATAAACGAAAAAAAAAAGTCAGAGCAACGTGTGAACAAGTGAGTGAAACCTGCGAAAGACTGTGTGAAAGTAAGATACCTACAGGGAAAGGGCAAATGGAAAGCTCTGCGGACGGATGAAGAGATCGAGATAACTATGAGAAGTGGTCTTAGTGCCAGTAAAGTCTGACAATACTTTAAGACAGAAAGGGGAGAGACGGTCAGGGGCTGCAGTGAACAGCTGTACGATGGTCTGTGTGTGGGTGTATGTGTTGACCCTCCCAAACACACGGCTGTCGGATGACATCATGAGGCATAAATATGACCGCAGGCTACAAAGAGGCCACACTCCTGGCATTTCACCATACTTAACTTTAAATACATAAATTCTCTCTCTTTCTTCCAGTCTCTGCTGCTCTGAGCTCATATCTCATTCTGCATGCCTAATTGTCATCTGCTTTGAAATTTGTGAAGGGGAAGTCCCTTGCAAGCATGTACACTCATATAGCGAGTGTATAAATTGAAACAAAGAACTATGTGAACAAGATTCACTCCCACGCATGGTCGTGATATTTACATTTTTACATTTTAGGCATTTATCTTTTTAGCTTTTTCTCAACTTAGAATTGGGCTGAAAAAAATGCACACCGAAATATGATGCGACACGGAGTGGAGACTGGAAAAGAACTAACACAAGATAATATTGTGTGATTGTCTCTTGCAGTCGGACAGAGCATGGATATATTTTTTCAGCACGTTGTGAATATTTAAAAAAAAAAAATGTAAAGCCTTTTGTTTCATCAATTATTTTAAGTATTTGTAATAGTAAACGGGGACATTGCCACTCACAATTAATAGAAAAGTAAAAATAAACATGGAAATAATACATTTCAGCATCAAACCACAACAGTAAAGTAACAGTAAACAGTAAGGCAGCTTTTAAAACAATACTCAGCACATTAGGATAATTTGCGTGAGATAATGTGGTTATTTTGTATTAGAAGCTGTGACATGTCTGATTTTTGAAGTTCAAGTTGCAACAGCACCGCAAACTTAAAAGTCAACTTGAATGACTAAGACTGTGAATCGCTGACAATTCATAAGGAAATTCTAAAGAAAAAAAGTCTGTAACAAAATCTTTCACGACGCCCAAGGCGTGGTATTACGGGCACACTGAAGAGTAAACAAAGTTTGCTATTTTCTTTTCCCCTGTAACTGATGACACATGCAGTGAAATGTGTGTGCGGCGTGTGTGTGTGTGTGTCTGGGTTTATCAACCGAGGGTGTTGGAACAAAGAGAGTTGAGTCAACAGGATATGATAGGAAATTCAGACAGTAATGGATGAAGAGATACATTTCTGGGAAGCCTTTCTTCACTGTCGTCTTCATGTAAAGCAAACAAAAAAAAAAACACAAATCAGACTGTGAACCTGTGTGCGCGGTGATCGATTATCACGAGCAGATAAAGAAATTGTGACACAATAATGTGCACTGTTAAAACAATGAGCTGTTACTGTAAAAAGTACATTCATATTCTTATACTAACGCTATCACAACTATGTACTGATATTAGCTTCAATGTGGGCTGTTTGCTGAGTACTAATCATTTAATCAGATGTGTATGTAAGCACGGTTGTTTCCTTTGGTAAAAATAGAAAAGTTACATGACATGGGATAATTATGACTGCATTAACATATTGTGTGTTTAGCTTCAAGCAGAGTAGTCACAAGTTAAAAAAATAATAGCATATACTAAATAATATTAAAATAACAGCCTCCCACAATTTATGTCAACAGCCTCATCAAATTATTTACTTCAGTTAGAGGAAAGGCTGTAATTATGTGATTGCGCACTTGAAAACACAGTCATCTTGACACGAGAAAGTGAACTGAAATCTGCCCGACAGCACATGTCTGAGTGCACTGCCTTTGTAACTTTACAATGTGACTTTCGAAAAGCCAGAGGTACAAGATGAGTGAGCCTCGTCGTCGGTGCAGAACGTAATGAGACACAAAGGCGAGCGGGCTGAGAACCTGAGCTGCGAGGTCGGCTCTGCGTTTAGGAATGCTGCTGTCATGTTTGTGTTTCAGAAAGGCCACTGGAGCTGGCATGCCTTTGAGAGGCCTAATGCTGAGCTAAAATAACCTATTGTGAACTGTCACTGCCATGTTTACACAGCAACCACTCCTCTATTTCAGAGCCCCCAACCCTCCTCCGCCTCCGCCTCTGGAATTTATCTTCTTTTGATCTCCCGTTCAGAGGTACTGGACGCCTGATAGACATGCAGGAGTAAGAGCTGCTCCAGGCAAACGCGATAAACTGGAAACTGATGACAGGCACCAGGCCTCTGAAGCACAGGGAGATGAGGGACAGAGCGTGTTGTCCAGGTAGCACAAGAGTCCAAATCAAGTGACCGAGAGTTTAAACTGATCAGTTACAAAAAAAAAAAAAAATGCTGGCTCCCCAGAGGACTTAACAGCATAACAAGGACAAACGAAAACTGAGGTTTAAAAATAATAATTGTCGAACAGACAAAATGTGACATGCTATGTGTTGATACATAAATTGGGTTTGTGTGGGTTACATCGTCTTGTGTGTGTGCTTACAGGACTACAGTAGCCTTTTTATAATCGTAAACTCACGTTGTTTGGGAGGCAAGCTTGTTACTGGAATAAGCACCCAACTGCAAAGACAGACGCCTACACCCACACAGCATACATACATTCAGTGTTTGTGGGTCTACGCGCACACACACACACACACGCATACACACACACACACGCCAAGGAGGGAGTGAACCCTCCAGGTGCTTTTGATTAGAAAACACCCTCAAGCACATGACAGAGGTTTTATCAACAACAAAGCCAGTGCAATTTGGTCTCCTTGTCATTTGCAGTCCTCTTTTATATTCCCCATTTCAAATGTGTTCAAAGTTCACACCCTCCTCCCCATGTTAACGCAACTTCCTCAATAAACAACAGGCATTTTTATCTGCATCTACTTTCACACCATATTAGTGAATAGAGGCAGGAGCGTCTCTTATGTCCCTGGGCTATCACGCTGTGATAAGGGAACTGCTAAGCACTGGATGTCTTTATGTGCAGTCTGCACATGTGGATTATTTACAGGCTTTGGGGTTTCCTGCTGCTAAAGCCAGCTCTGGGTGTCTTACAAATCCCAGCTCAGAGCATTGCCACACAGTCAAGTCTGCTCTCTGCTGAATCCCTCGCTGCACCTTTTCCCACTATGACAAAAAAACGTCAAATTTCAGATATGTCTCTCTTACATCCTCATTCTGTGCAACTTCCCTGACCCATAGTCACAGTCAGAAACAGTACCGACGAGCCAGGTCTAACTGTGCGGTGTGAGGGACACACACCACTCACATCACATTTTCTAAATGACAAGCAAATAGAGAGGGAATGTGACAAAAGGTCCAGAGAAAATAGAGGAGGGAATCATTCAGGGTGTCTCCATCGGGAATCTGACAGTGAGAAACGGGCCAGCCTTGTTTGTTCAGGCCCTTCAACAGAGAGACCTCCGTCGTTCTACAAACGTCCGGCTCCTCTTGCACAGCTGGGGAAGACCTTGAACGTGAAATGGTTTCAAGCAGATTGCTCCTAATTGCTAGAAGATGTGCGAGCAGGTGTAACCGGATCCCCGCGGCCACTCAGAGAAAAGGAGAAAGAACAAGATGTGCATCTGTTTGTGTGTTTCCGCACTTGTGTGCACAGGTTCGTGTGTGCTTCGGCGTGTTTGCTCAGCGGCCACGTTGTGCTTTAATAGTCAGGAGAGTGTGGCTCAGAGACAGCCAGGAACAACTCGACTAATAGGTTAGCTCTTAATGTAGTCCGACTCAGAAGACACCGGGCCCTCCGGTCTCGCTCTGCAGCCTCTGTGGGGCTTCGACACCAGCGGCCTAAATGTCAAGGTTATCTGCTTGACTTTCTCACTGATCGCACGTCTCCGCTCACCTGACATTTATCACTTCTGCTGTTTCCTTTTCAGAGGCAGGGCCCTCTGCTCCTCGGTGGTAGCCCAACCATGCCAAGAGGTTATTCTCCCACCAGCTACTACACGTAAGTTAAGCTCATGTGACCTCCTTCCACAGGCCGCCCAAGAAAACAAAAAGTTTGTGCTGTATAAATCACCTGGGGCAAAGCAGAGCTGGAGGTACGGCTGACTCTATATGCACAGTATAACTGATGGCATATACACTGTTAGGGGGGTGACTATGCAAACGTATAGTAATGTAATTCACTTGGAATCCTTGTCATTGTAATTGAAATGCATATAATTTTCTTTTTTTTTGGCAGGGGGTGACTTTTAAACATGTAAGCGGATAAGCAGTGAGGATCATGTCTATTTATATTAATTGCATTTTTTTCTTTCTCCTTTCCGCACTAATACAGACGTTTATCTGCAATGCAAAGTAGGGAAAGTCTGGTTTCCCAGTAAGTATATAATTAATGCCATTTCCAAAAAGCCACTCCACATGGAAAACAGGCCCTGATGCTCAAACCTTGCGCATTACAGAGCGCTCGCAACAACACTCTCCAGTCTGTGTTTAGATTTCCAAACTAATTCATGTAGAATACATAAATAAATCAACGTTTTATACCCACTTCAAACCATTAGATTCCCTTCCTTCACTGCACTTTTCAACTAATCTATTAATATTTATGACAACACTAAACACTTCAAATATCCACGTTTAAACAATAAGGCAGTGCGTGCACTTACATAAGACCAAATCTGACTTCAATAAAAACCCCATTTTGTTTGTCCAACACACCTCCCCCTGTAACCCCCCCAACTCTCTCTCCCCATAACAGGTAATGCTGTGCCCTGACAAATGTTTTTTGGAGAAAAAAATGGCTGTAAGAAAAACAAGACGAAAGCAAAGTTATTAACCGTGAGTGGAGATAGAAGAGAGGGGGCTGTGAGGCAGGACTGATAATAGAGGGAACGGAGAGAGAAGAGGGGGAGGGACAGCGGACAGAGGGAAGAGAATACGAGAGGAGAGCGAGGTAAAGGGAGATGGAGAGAGAGGGGAAAAAGAGGAGAGTGTAGCGAAGGGGAAGCAGAGGTTGCAGGAGGTGCAGAGGGGAGGGTAAACAGCGCCCCAACCAGGCGGTTCGGGCGCTCGGAGCCTGGTACAGAGGGGTCAACCCCTTCCAACACCCCCTCCACCCGCCCAACCCCCCCTCAACCCAGCGAGGTCAGCTCAGCTATGCAGGCCTGACAGCTTCCGTTTGCTGTGTGCTCGGCGTTTGTTTGGATTCCCCAGCCTTGCTTAGCCAGCAGCTTAACAACAGATGGCTAAAGAAGGCCTCTATTCAGAGTGGTGTGGATCAGAAAATCACACCAAGGAGAGTACACAGGCTGCAGACAAAACACACACACACACATACATCGCGAGCACACACATGCAAATGACATGGATTGTCAGAGTTGCACATGCTGCAAATGGGAGAACAGCAAATAAGGCTTGGCTTCCTGCAAACAGTTATTTCCTTTGCCCACAAAAAAAAAAAAAAAAAAAAAAAATCATGCGAAACACAGTGACAAGACACACGCAACAACACGCAAGTGAGCACACACACACATTCTCGCTGCTGTCTGATTATACCAAACAACTTCCTGGGATGATTCAATAACTGAGTCGAGCTGAGTGAAAGCATTTCCGTCCCCCGCCATTATTAAACGAATACTGTGTTTATTACAGCTTTAGTGCGGTGTAAACTCATAAACACCCTCCCAGAGTACAAGAGGAGCTGTCAACTAAATATTGTTTCTCTCACGAGTCGCTCTTCCACCTCAATTACGCCTTTCAACTTCATAGGCTCAGTATGATAAAGTGGCAGTAAAAATCATTCACATTAATACACCATTGTGCATCTGCTGCTAAAGGTAATTAAAGAAGTAAATGACTCATAAGAATAGACATATTAGCCACAAAATGAAAGGCAACTGGGCTGCCTCATGAAAATATGTACCATTAAGATACTGCATTTTCATATTGGGGTAATCAGCTCCACTAGCCTGATGCTGATTTAATCCACTCCAGTGGAAAGTCTATCAGCGCACAGCCGCGTGTCACTGTCTCTCTTATATCTGCCCGCCAAGAGCCACGCATCCTACTTTAGCACTGCCTGTGAATGGCTCTACTAAAGGAGGGAGGTCACACGCAGGCAAATCAGTCGGAGGAGCAGTCAGCGCTGAGGCGTCATTTAGAGGCAGATGGACGGAAAGAAGAGAAAAAAAGAATATGAGAGTGAGAGGAGGATAAAATGAGCTGCAAAGAATATAAAAAAACAGAAGGCGAAAGCACAAATGATGTGGGAACAATGCAGCGGGCAGATCTCAGCAGCCCCTCTCTGCCTGACCTTAGCTTTTTGCTCTGAGCATATGATGCCTCGGGATGCCCACCACTGAATACAGCGATAATATCCGTCAAGTTGATAAAGTGGGAGGAAAAGAGCAGAGGCATGCCAACTGTGCTGGGTACTTAGATGGACTGTTAGAAAACACGCGCTCCTCCCGATTGCATCTTCGTTGGAAGTGTTGCATCACTTTGTAGCGGGGAGTGTTGTGCTTGGGAAAATGGGCGCTTCCAAAAACCCAGCGTGAGACCGAGAATACTGTGAGCAGATTTTATCATGCGTGAATGATATTGTTTAGAATGGGAAGCTCTATCTGCCCTGGTCTCATAGACGGAGGACTCAACATTATTGATACACCCGAGACTTCCGGGATACGTCCAGTAAAACCCCTAAATCTTCCAATTTAGTTGTGGTGAATATAGATGAATATGGTCCACACGCCGCTGTAGAACAGCGCTCATGGAGGGGAGGAGTGATCACACGGTCATGGAGCGTCACGGCGCTCGAGGGCCTGAAATGATGGTCTGTGCTGTCAGCTGACCACTCCTCGGCCTCGGCACCACGGGGCGTGTTGATTAACTCAGTGTGGATGCATAAGAAACTCATCGAGATGAATAATCCCTCTAATCAGTAATACGGACGACACGCTTGATGCTGCCCAAAGCAAATTTTGACCGCTCTCCCCAAGATGGATTAGAGATGACATCTGCCTAAAGAGCACACGAGTATCCTGTTGATTTTATGAAGACGCGCTGAAACTGAAATCTCTCCGCTTGAAGTAAACAAGCTTTTGTTTTATGTGTCTCACATTTAACAGCCGTGCCGTAGCCTCTGTGGCAAGGCTTTCTGTGGTTTTTCGACTGTACATCTTTTCCCACTGATGCTCGCTGCCTTGAACTGTCCTGACCTGAGACCTAACACATCATGAGCTGCTGGGGGAGAATTCCCGGTGTGTGTGTATGTGTTTGTGTGTGCAGAGCGAGAGATCCTCCGAAAGAGAGGATTTTCTATAAATCACAGGCAAGTCCAATTGGCTATGGATTGAGTTGCAGCGGGGAGAGACAGCTCCCTGGGAATAGCAGTGTCTCTGTTGAAGTCATTCCAAGATGGGTAATATGATCCTATGCCGCCAGGAATAAAGGAAGGGAAGAGAAAAGGAGGGAAAAAAATCTGATTGCTCCGGCCATAAAGAGGAGTAATCTCCAGCAGGGTCAGACACATCACCCGTCACACTGGACTGTAATGTATTACAGTCTCACAGCCAGATGATGTGACACATGGTGGGCCTCACTTTTCAAAAACTGATTTCTTTCTTATTCAAGGATATTTTTTAATCTTTATTGACGTGGTCTGAAGATGTGGGAGGTTTATGGGAAAACAAAGGCCACTTCTGCTACCAAGGAAGATGTAGACCCTCACTCTATTAAATAAAACAGACAATACTAATTTACTATGGAAAGCATATAAAGTTACACCAAACATGAGAGAACGCTTTAAAAAAGGTGTTTTCTGACCACCAGTTTAGAGTTTATGAACACAAATTTAAGACGATGCATGTGGTGATCAATTTGCATTTTACAGTGAAGGCCGGATGGTTAAGCTAACAAACCATTTAATCTCTCACAACCACATAAAGCTGCAACTAATTAACACTGAATTTAGAAAAACTTGACTTGCCAAATGTGGAACTGCTTGTAAGTTTGTGTTTTTTCCTCCAGTAAGCTAGCTGATAAATTAACCTGACAATCACACACAACGGTGAAACCCTGCAGAGAGCTGAATTCATCCCAATCTGTAACAAAATGATTGGTGACTGATAAGAGCTGAACATTCGAACAAAGAAATAAATTCAGACTCAGTTCAAGGAAGAGCATTCAGAGCCACTTCTAGGAACCAATGGTGACACCAACAGCACAGTTTAACCATCTGACCAAGGACAAAATCATGGTCTTGAGTTTCCTGTAGCTTTATGGCATTGCATCTCAAAGGTTGGTTCAGTGGCGGCCGTCAGAAACATGACCGTCATGAATACAAGTGCTGTTGGCTAAAGATGGCGATTTTAGTGCACAATTTTGATGTGGAAGTGAAATGGAAAAAACAACCACGGAAAAGACCCTGAATGATTGAAGAGGAAATTCAGGAAAAACATTTCAGCTCATTTGTCAGCCTTGGTGGGACAGACAAATGATCTGCCTTATCTGTAAACAGGTGAATTAAAGCGCTGAAGGAATAAAATGTTTAACACCACAATGAGTCCAAACATAAGGTTTCTCTGAGGCTAATGCGACCCTCAATCATATGCTGGCACTCAGTCATCAAAACTTTGAGAACGCCAGCTGTAAGGCAACAACTGATCTCCAGTTTCTTTTTTTTTTTTTTATGCAGTCTATCTACCACTAAGGATTAGATCTTAGGCCATCAGCAGTAGTAGTCTGGGCCTAGATTAGATTGAACAACCACATTCACACTCTGAATTAGAAGTCCTCTTTTCATCTGAACCTTTTCTGGAGTGTTTATGGACTAACAAGTCGTGAAAAAAAAGCCCTTTGAGTGTAAGCACTTCTTCAAACCACCTAAAGCTTAATTAACATGCGGAGTGCAGAGTGGCGACAGAATTGGCCGCCCTCAATCTGCCTGAGCCACCTTCAGCTTTAGGCGCTGAGACCTGCAGGCTTCAATAAATGTCGCTGGAGAAGATGATCACAACTCAAATTAAGTTATGTGCTAAGCTTGAAGGGCTTGCATAAACATGTGATGGAAATATTAAACAACGACAGACAAACTGAGGGAATAAAGAGGGGAGAGAAACTGTGGTTAAAAAAAAAAAACAGGTCCTGATGCAACTTGAAAACCATTTGAATTAGTGCAATTGGGTGAATAATTTGCCCAGATGTTGAATTTTCATTGATGACTGAACATTGCATATATACAATAAATCACCATCCCCCTGTTTTTCAGAGAGAGGTACTTAGTAGCGGTTGGAGCGAATACGTGGTAAAAGTAAAATGCAGGTGGCAGAAGTAGCCCAAACAACAAGCACTGCAGGAACCAAGGGCATGTGGGCTATAGAGCTGCTGGGGTGGTGGGCGGGGGGATGACAGACTGCTGTTCACCTCCATTAGCTGCTATGTGAGAGGGGTGCATCTAGCAGCACACGACCTGTGAAGACTCTTAGATCTCACTCTATCTTGGAATGGGGATTGCCGCATTAATTCTAGGAAACTGTAATCTCTCAAGCAAATCAAATTACTCTCATTAAGCGCAAGAAGAAAACTGCCTCTGTAATAAGTATGTATAAAAAGTATTTATTACCAATAATCACCTCTTTAATATGAGCGAGCTTACAACGGCTTTTATTTTTGCTGATTAAGTTTAAAAATGGGGAAACAAGGAAGGGCACATGCTCACGGACGCATATACACAGCATTCACAGACACACACATGCACACTTTGAAACACACGTGCAAACACACACACACGCTGATACACACCTCATGGAGTTTATGAGAGTGGTTGATACAGTGATTAAAGGGGAGGGTGGAGGGATACAGTGCTTGAGGGCCTTGGAGAGGACGTGCCTCACCTAGTCATAAAAACACACCTCTGTCTTTAAGCCAGCATCAGAATCACTCTCAGTGGGTTCACTTGGAGGTGAATCGCTCAAGAATTTACATGCAAAGTAGCACATGTCATCACCCAGACAGTGCGCTTGCACACGTAGCGTTGCACTGCAACTTGGCACACGCTCACTGACCGCCACATATTTGCAATGGTTTGCGAGGTTGACGGCCTGACCCAGGCGGCCGCTCTGAACAATGCTATTTCTGAAATAGACGCAGCTGCTGCAGACTTCTTTCTTTTTTTTTTACTTTGCATAATTTGTGTATGTACAAGCAAAACTATTCCACCAAACAACCAACAGTATGCTAATGTTATGCATGTATGGTTTTTAAACAATAAAGCTAAATAACACTGTGGCTATAATGACTCTGGTGGGAGGTGAAGTCTTAGCTCTTCTTCCAGGATATGACATCATTCCATAAAACGCAGGCTGCCAACTATAATCGCCCTGCTGGTAAATGGAAGAGACACAGATTTCCTCTAACCCTGATTCTAGTATTTGATTCTTTGTTCACATAACCAATTAATTACATCTTTAAAAAAAAAAAGTTAACAAAAACACATCAGACTGGGTGATGAAAACGATTTGCCTCTACAAAATCAATTAGGACTGAGGGTCAGTGGGTCATTCATTTACTGGTTCAGCATAATTACCTGTTTTTCTTCCTCTCATTTACTTCTTTATTCATCTGGGACACTGATGTCCCCGCAAACCAAAAGAACACACTTTTTGTGATTATTCAAATTAAACATCGATTCCTGAGAGAAAACGTCTGTCAAACGACAATGCGGCGAAGCTAATATGCTCCAAAAACAAACTCCCCTGCAGCGAAATGAGGGAATTCTATTAGATGTCAGCCTACATACTGTAAATTTCAATTTGACTTGCCCAATGAGGTGGTAAATAAATAAATAAATAAATAAAATACCGAATCCAATTAGAAATCACAATTTGATCCTGCGGAATATGAATTATGATGAAAATATGCCGCACACCTATGCCTCCATCTGATACGAGTGCTTGGCAAGAGGACAGGTTACAGTAGCACTGTTGCCCCGTGGCTACAAATCACTGCTGGTGCTTCTTTGACTGTCTATCAAAGAGGCCGCATCCACTCCTGTCTGTCCTGACTGCTGTGATTGATTGTGGGCAGAAGAGAGAGGAGGCTCATGGCTGACTATAGGAGAAAGCTGTAAAGACATCTATAAACTGTACTGCTCCTGCGTAAAGTAAAAAGTGTTGGTCTTTTAATAGACAGAGGCATTTAGCATGCTAAACACATAAAAGCAGTCCCAGTTAGTCTGCCTGCAGAATATCACATTAACACTTTGTAAACATCCACCCATAAAGATAATTATTTTGATTGCAAGACTCTTGTGAGGCTTTCCTTCCCCTCCTCAACATCTGGTTAAAATATGGGACAAGTGCTGGTTTCCTGGCTCCCACTCAGGTGGTTAAAATAGACTGCACACACACACACATATAAATAGAGTGGTGGGTAACTTTCTTTTTTTTTTTTTTACCCCCCTTTACTTTACAATTTTTTTTTCACTTGGTGGCTAGTCAGCGAAAAGGCAGGAGCTGCTGCGGCTCCCCACATCGCACCTGCCAGGAAGTGATCTTTTTCTCTCCTGCCAGAGAGGCTGCTGGGATATGCCAGGACATGCAGCTGTAGCATTTAGCTCGATGCTCCGACAGGCAGGGCATGCAGAGGTAGAGAGCGGCAGTTTTTTTATCATACAGCGAACTCAGAGTCACCTGAAACTGCGTCTTTGGATTAAAGAATCATCATTAAACTAAATGCAAACAGTAACAATAATAAGAAGCATTTGCTCATTTTCAAAATCTACTAATCTTGTTTTTTTGCATTTGGTTGTGTAGTGGGCCAGACAGATGAGCATAGGGTTAGAGAGAGTAGAACAAAGCACACACGGCTGTAATAATTGACCAAGATGCTGCTACCGCTGAGTCCCCCGTCCCTTCACCTCCAAATCCCAGTGGCCCCGTTTTCAATTTAACACAGGACTTGACCAGATTTCACTCATTGCAGGGCTAAGGCACATCTTTGACACTTTTACATTAGAAGCACAGCTCTCTGCTGATTAAAAACCTTCCCTCTGCCTCTCTCTTTCTTCCCGCTGTATGGTGAGAGGTAACGTGAGAGGGGTGTCCATTTCCTTTCCCCCCTTTCCCTCCAAATCAACCACAAATAACTCATAGCCTCCTGTGCCTATCTTGATTTCGCTTCAGAAGATAAGGACACCATTTATTGTTTTCATTGAGCTTGAGTGGTAAGACAGAGAGCACGAAATTACTCTCAGATCGAGATAAATACACCACAAATCGCTAATTCAATCCGTCTTCGACGCCGGTGATGTTTTGAAGAGGGCAATATCAAAGGATCGCACTGTGAAACCGGAGTCTTGTGCTGCGATACCGGCTAGAGACCTCATCAAATTGAGAGGAAAAGCAAAGTGTAACTTGAGTCAGAATTCCCTTTGGAGAGGCAGAGAGCCAGTACAATATGTCTATGTATTTAATATGGTGGGTGTTTTTTTGTGCATTTCCCATTGTGGAAATGGATTTATAAGAGAATGGACTAAATATAAATCACGATTTGGACCGTTGTGCGTTCATGACACGAAGGAGAGACTAAAATGAATTTGCAGGATGCATCGGTGTGTGTGGAGAGCAGCGCTGCCCCTGGTAGTGATGGCGTGGCGGTGAGGGGCTGAGGAGTGCAGAGTATTTACTGATGTGGTTATCTTGTCCTGTGACAGGCAGGACCACTCAATCAGCCGCCGATGGCCCGGCTCAGGCAAGCATTACACGCACATCCCCGTACTTCTGGGGAGGAGGCGTCAGCCAAGCCAAATCTGATCAACAAATGCAGCTCCCCTGTGCCACAGCTATCTGAGATGAAGATGATATTATGTGGAAGTGAGCAAAGTGGTGGAGACAGCACCGAAGGTAAGCAGAGAAAGACAGAAAGAGAGAGAAAAGGAGACCTTCGGGTGGAACCTCCTCAAGGCTCGGCTTCTTAAGGCAAAGTGTGTCTCTACTGGAAAGCAAGGAGATAACGCACTGGTCTGTTTTAATAAGAACCATGTGCCTCACAACACTGCCTTCACCAGATCAAAGAGCCGAGCATTTATATGCCGGAGACAATCTCACATTAATTATCAAAAACTTGAATTAAAAAATAAAAACTTGTCTGTCCGGTAGAGTTACATACCAATTAAAAACACAATCCTGGCAGAGTCAAACTGACATTTCTAATGATTCTTTTTAAAAATTACAGACATGTATATGTTATTAAAAGGTTAGAGAAATTTGCATTTAGCAATGAGGAAAAATAAATATAGTGTTGAGTGTGCAGATAAGAGCTCAGTAATTAGGAGTAGGCATTGCGGTGGTGGAAAACATTTGAAGAATAAACCTGGACTAGTTTGCTTCTTTCCCTGTTGCCCTACAGATATTTTACATTATTCAATCCAAAATACCATCTTTCTGATTCTAACTTTTCTTTTGCATGTTAATGTTTAATAAGAGCCCTTGGCTATCTATGGGCACAATTATTAGATATCCGCAGAGAGAAATTGAAAAATTAATCATACTCTCAATTTTGTACTTCTCTGATCCATTGGAATTAGCTGTAAGAGCTGTGGCTTCTCCCCTGTCACAGGCTCCGTCTAAACACCATCAATCTGCTGCCAGAGATGGGTTGCTTGTGCAACGGAGACAATTGCATCAATACAATAATTAACTGATTATTTATATGTTGCCGCGTGTCCTGATACACCAAAACACTGATATGCCTGTTGCGAGTGGTGATGATTACAGAGATGTTTCTCACATAAATGAAGTACATGGAGTATGTGTTTAAAATATTACACCAAGTAGCATAGTGGGGATTTATCTGACAGTCCTTTGTGTCAATAGGTGCACACAGTGGGGGAAATATCTCTCTGCTGGCCCTGAACACATACTGTTAGATGACACATTAGGATGCTAACACACTCCCTGATTTCCACAGCGCCATGATAGGATGCATATTACCAGACAACAGCTGAAAATACTAAATTGCATAGTCCAGGTGTCTTGTGCACTTTTATGTCCACACAACTCAATTATCCATGCGTGGGCCCTGTAGGTTTTCAATAATCTTTGTTTTGGCCCTCGCCATCACTGTATGCAATCTATGCTAATATAATGTACGGGGTATAAAATATGCTAATGCACAGACAAAAGAGCATTAAGTTATAGTTGTCAGAGGGATTTATTTCACACACTATCAAGTTTCAAAGTGGCAATTTTAGCATTTCAAAGTCCGGTGTAAAATGCAGTATTATGCAGAATAACTCAAATTTCCGTACGGCTTAAATACTACTGTGTAACTTTGACGTTTGAATTTTCGCTGAAGGTGTTTTACCTGTGTAATGTAGACACATCATCAGCTCTCATGCATGCACACATGTGGATTAAAATATTTACTAAACGATTTCAATGTTTCTTTTTTATTTCTAGTGTCAGCAAGTGACCCATCCAAAGCTAAATTCATAATTATTATTTACTGAACAAACAAAAGAAAAATGAATGCATCAGTAAAGTTGCAACTGTCATATATGTAATGTATCTTCAGCAGCAGCTGATCGATGATGATTAGTTTTGGCACTACATTTATGGATGCACTGATCATCTAATTATGAAAAATACAGATAATGATGATTTGCCAAATATAGAGAGTTAATATTGTAATATAATATGGGCTAATGTAGCCAAATTAAAGTATTGCTATAGCTCAGCTTTGACTATATTATGAGTGTTGTTGCTGTTGCTGCTGCTGTGAGTAATGTGGACTATCAACACTGATTGACTAGTGAACACTGATTAGTATCAATCATGTAGTAAGTTAGCATCTTAAACCAAACACAAAGCAGCAACAATTTTTGACATTGGACAGTAGCAGTGAAATCAAAGTCGAATTCAAACACTGCAGTGACATCAAACAGTCGAGTGCATCTTGGAATAAATCCCAGATCACCTAAACTGGTTGCTAAATTGTTGCCAGAAGTGAAATGTTTAACTGACACATAGAAACATGTGCTGCTGTGCTGTCCAATTCAAGCAGATGTTTACTTTTCTCTCTCAATGCATCACAGCTTTATTGGTGCTTCACATATTAAAACTCAGCTCTGGCGTCTGAGACACATTACTTGCAGTTTGTGTGTCTAAGAACAAGACCAGTGATGGATCTTGCGTGCTCTCCATCTGCCTCCCAGTACACTCCTGTTGGACTTACTCAATTTCCTCTGCCTTGCTTCAATCCAGAGCCCCCATCCCACCCACAGACACACGGAGACGTGCACACGGGGGCCCTGGACACAACGCCCTCCTCCCTAAACAACTCTTTCTTTAACATCTGCCCAGAAGCAGAACTGCTGCCTTTTGTCCACTCACTGTCTCCTAAGGCATGTCATCCAGCTCTAATCAAGCAGAAAATGGTCATAAATATTTCTTTCTGCTAGATTTCACATTCACATTTCACGCAGGGACATGATATTTTCCCCCTACCTCCAGGGAGTACCTAATGCAAAAAACAGTTACTTATATTCAAGGCTCATGTTCCTTCAGTCAAATGCAGAACATATTCCCCGTTCGCAGGGGAAAAACAAGAAAAAAAAAGGGGGGAGACGAGGAGAAAAGAGGGGGGGGGGGGACATAAAGGACCGTCTTATTTTCTGTGCCATTTACTGGCTAGCACTTTCACAGCCATCCCATTACATCATGTCAAAGATTGTAAACAAGCAAATAACAACAGCGCATCAGAGACCACAGCGAGGGAGCGGCACACATTGTCCTGCTCTGGAGGCCTCTCTGCCGCCAACTGAGGAGGAAAAAACATTTGTTTTACTGTCCATTTAAATAATATATATCTTTTCTGTACAGAGAAAAAGGTTGCACGAGGATTTATATGAACCATTGTCTCTGGCCTGGCTAAGTATTTATGGCACATGCCATTCACAGGATGCGGAGGTGCCGTCACTATTATTTATGACGAGACATCCCATCATGGCATATCATTCTCTAAATGGTATACAGCTATTCACCAGTGAATACCGACCTGTGCCATTTTTCTCTCAAATAGAGGCCATGTCACTGCTGAATGCGCAGGGGGTTGTTATTAATCACTGATACATACTTTGATGGGTGAATACATGTCAAACAATCAAATTTACTCTAAGAGACCTGTACACGGCGTGGCTGTCCATGCATATTTACTTCAATGAAGGCTCATTTGATCATCGCTGTCAGCAATTTATCAAATTCTGCCCAGCGAGCCAAAAACACAGCTGTCGATTTATTTTCTATATCAAAGAAAAAATGATGTAATGATAACAGAAGTTTCATTTTTACTACACAGTTACATAAGATTAAATTCTATATAAAATAATTATGTTATCAGCATGTTACTCTCAACCACAGTCATATAGTGACATTGCCTATGTGGGCTGGTCAAAATTACTTCAATAGGCAAACTAAACAAGCAAGAAATTAGAAAATGCAGCCCCTCGGTGTATATGTGTACATTATGTCTGGCTGATCTACCGCTGGACAAATAGATATTTTAAAAAGATGGTGGCATAACAATGCAGGTTTCTTTAATAACATGTGGCAAATCAAAATATATGTGCAACCAAAGATGAAAAGCACTATCCATAATGGGCTACACAATTAATTGTGCATGTTTGACTTATGAAATTATTCATTCATTAATCAAATAATCATCTTGAGGCAACATATTTCTGATTCTATCTATATCTTATGTGTACATGTATAAAATATATGCATATACAGTTAAAGGTGGAGTAAAACAACAACTCTGCTCCGCTTTCTTTTCAAGCCACCTTATCCTTGTTTCCTCAGCTCACCTGTTAAAATCGACTCTTTAACTTTGAGTCCTCTTGGAGCTGCGACACGGTGGGCACAGTTGTCTCAGGGTGCTCTGGGGAGCAATATCTGCAGTCTGTGTGCTAACAAACGGCAGCAGGTGGGAAACAGGCATTTTGCTACCATCACCTAGCTCCCTTTAGAAGAGCAGCACTTCCCCCCTCTCTGTCACCCGGCCTGGGCAGGGCTTGCAGGCTGACGCCAAGAACGAACACTGATGTCTATTACCCACATTGTGTCAAGGGACTATGAATAAGATATAAAAGCCGGGCTCACTACAGGATTTTCACATTAGCCTGGCTGTGTAGGTGCTGCCCTCTATGCATACATGTATACAAGCAAGTGCACATGCCTGCACGTTTCAAGCACGCACATGCACACACACTTAGCTAAACAGGCACGCATGCACACACACACACACACACACACACACACACACACACACACACACACACACACAACACTTTGCATTCACATACAGGGTCTCCACAGAATCTCAGGCCACTCTACCTTTGTACCCATTCACATGTGCACCCAAAAGATGCCTTAATCTGCAACAAGGATTAGGGCTTATTGAAACAAATAAAGTGTTTTAAGAGGAGACAGTCCCAGTTTCAATTTCAATAGCTCATTTAACCCTTATCTGCCCAAATCCTTGGGGTCCATTCTATGTTAATTGGATCTACATTGCACTAGCATTGGGGGTGTTAACAAGCACAGCCTATGAATATTAATTACCCTGAAGTTTTCTGCACAGGAAAGACTTCACTGATACATATTAATTCTATGAAGTTTTTAAAGTAGTGCTCTCATTAAAAATGAATAGGCCCTGCGCTTGAATGTTTTCCCAAGAGGAATTGTGCATCCTTAAGTCTATCCCTAATAAACTGGGTCAGATTGGCTATCCTTAAAGAATAGCTTCTCCTTAAAATGGCATTATTATTCAACTAAATGTAAACATTCCGATCTTGTGAGGAGAGGCTTTTGTTGAAACTGTGTTTTGACAATGGCTATTAAAGCCAGTCATGTCTGAGCGTGTACTTTCCCAACCACAGTCTCCTGAGGCCCTGTTAAAACGGTTACTTATTTACAACGCTAAACACACAAGTTGTTCAGCTAAACAGCGCAAAATTACTCTGTGTGCCCGTGTGTGTGTGTGTGTGTGTGTGTGTGTGTGATGATTTGTGTGTGCATCTTGATGTGGAGTGTTCAGAGGCAGTTGTTGGCACTACTTTAAATAAAACATTGAGGATGCATTAGTCCTCTGGCTAGCCGAGGCCTCTCTCTCTAAGCCATTTAATACTGAACTGACGCAGACGTGTTTCCCCGTCTGCCTCCAGCCAGCTGCTTCAGACACCTGCTCAAAGTTTAGAGTTGCCCACTTCAGCACAAACACGCAGGCCGTGGCCATCAAAGACCATCCGGGCGCCACACAATGAGAGCCACTTCACTCTTCCTAATGATACCAGCATACACTTGCATCATTTACATGGGAGGCATTTGTACGTGCACGCGTTCTTGAACAGTTTCCTCGTCCACACATTCTCCACGGGAACACCCAGCGCGTGTGGCCTTACTGGCTATGGACTACAGAAAACAGGTTTGTATGAGAAATCAGTTTAAGACCAGGATGTGCTTATATGGTCTGTAACTAGATTTTCCACAACAATTTATCCACAACTGGTCAGTTATCAGATTTATTCCCCTCCACCATCAAGATTTCTGAACCTGCGCTGAGACATTTTGATGGTGAGGCATTCAGAGGTTTGTTTGTTTAGGTGGAGCATTTGGACTGATGGTGCAGTGAGTGGACAGACTGCAGACTGTGAGCACAGTTTTTCCCTCACTGTGTACTTGAACTTTTTACAAATCACCTATTGTTTGACTGTCCGAGCTGTGGAATGTTTCCAGTGAACTTTTTTTTCCAGAATTAATCAGGACTGCTTCATCATGACCTCAACTTAAGTCAGTTCTTTTCACTAAAATTAGTTCAACCAGTGGAGTGAATGTGACTTTACCAATTCTTCAAAAAGAGGAGCAAACCAAACAAAATCCATATTTGATGCTTTAAACAGTGTTAGTGTATGTTTTATCAATAAAGGGGGAACTTTACTGATATTAGACATCAAGGCCTGTTTATAGGTTGTGAGGTCTCGTGGATCCAGAGGGACCTGAGCAAAATCTGGTAAACTGCCAAACGCAATGTCACTTGAATCACATGTTTGAAAATAATAAATATCTAGTTAGAGTTAGAAAGCTAAGTGGCATTGTGGGAAATGTGGGCTCCAGGTCCTGACAAAGAAGAATCACATAAAATAATAAAGATAACATTTCTAATTCAGCTGCATTGATCTTGTTTCTTTTTGTAAAAATTGCCCATCATGGGTCCCACAGTGTTGTAGGAGTACAAACATGTAAACATGTAAAGTAAAAAAAAACAAAAATACTGACTGTTGTCATCAAACTAATTTTAAGCAAAAAAAGAATCTTTAGTAGCAGGCAGTGACTATTGTGTTACCACAGAGAGTAACAAGCGCATTGCTCAACTGCATGTTAACACCTTCTGTTTCTGCTAAAACGTGTGTGTGTGTGTGTGTGCATACGTGCTTGCCAGAGTGTGTGTCCATTCTGATGTCAAACAACTCCTCTTATCCCCCTCCTGCTGCCCACATAAGCAGGGTGTGTAAACAGGATGTCGACCCGAGCAACAGTCAACTATTTTAAACGATGACTTCGGCACACATGCAACCTGCGCTTCATCTCCTCCCAGTCGGCGAGCGGTGGCTGGAGGTAGACTCAACAAAATGGATGAGTTCATAGGCTGGCTGTCTTGGAAGGCATCCATAAGACAAAGAAGAGGTGCTGGGTGGTTTACCTCCCAACAACCACACGAGCAAAACCTGAGTGACAAAAAGGATTTGAAAAGTTGCACCTAGACTAAACAGATTTTTGCTGATAAAAACGCATGCAACTGTGTTTAAAAAAGCAATATGATTCAAGTGGGAGAAGTTTAAGCCTGAGTAAAAATAGTGGTTATTTTTTCAGGTTTTTCTTCCTTTAATAATTATTTCCCCCATCTTCGACATAGCAGCGCATCACTGTTCAATTTTAACCTCCATCTGTGTGATTATTAATCAGATCACACATCAATTGCCAGAACCAGCAAAGAAATTCAGCCTGTAATAAAACTGTCATGTGCTGTGGTATAAAGACAGATGTTGCCAGTTGTGTGATAACATAATTAAACTGTTCTGTGAGGGATTCCATAAAATTATTCAAATTGGACGAGCACTATCATTTTACCAATAAAGCAATTTAGGGCAATATGCAGTGTCATAACACTGATGTTATCCTCTCCGCCAGATTTTCCAATAAGTTGGAGCCTTTGCTTGGCCTCCTGTGACAATATGAGCAGTATACACGAAGATACCTGAGAGCTCTGAGCGATGGAGGAGTGTGCACAGCAAGACCGCGTGGACTCGCATCCTTTCAGTGTCATCTGCTCAGCGGATGCACGCATGCACAAACAGTACGTATGCACGAGTTAGATGTCTTGGCTCAGAAAGGAAGCACACAGTCAGTAGGATAATACGCCACAGCTATCGGTCAAAAAGCACCCAGAGCAATAAAGCCTTTATCACAAATGTCAAATATTCTGCACTGTACTGCACAGATATATAATTCTGCAGCAGAGCAAACACAGAGATGCTGGCAGGAATTCAGCTCAGAAGTGTGGTGATAAGACTGCGTTCTTCTTGTGAAACACCGTACTTCAATCCAAGCATAGCACACTCTCTCCCCGTTGCCCTCAGCTCTGCAGCAGAGTACATGCGATTAGCTGAGATCTGAGACCGAGAATACTCTCTGACCTCCACTCTGACCTGACGTTGTTAACCCCCTCAGTCTGACCATTAGCCCATAATGTGGACGGGACGCCAGAAACCAGCAGGCCCTGCACTGGCAGACCTGCCCTTTGGGCCTCTATTCTGTCTGAGCATGCATGTGTATTTATGTATACTGTATATCTGTGTGTGTCTCTCTGGGTGTGTACCTGTCTGAGTGTGCTGTGATAGCACGGCTTATCATCAGGCACTTCCCCCTGAAGCCTGGCAGAACAGAGCTTGACGACGGTGGCTAAGACGTGCATTTCCACCTTCTCAGGCCTCCACAAGGGACTGTGTAAGCCTTGCATTATGCAAACAGGAAACCTGTGCCCGCTCAGCTCTTTCTGCGGCCACTCTTATGCGTGTCACTCTCTCCTCTTTGCACACGCCATGCGACGGACACCTCAACCACGCAGGCAGAGAAGGAAGAGAGAAAAAAACATAATTGGCTGGCCTTATCTTGCCATATGTAACAAAGCTTGAACGGCACTTGTTTGGCTTTATGGATGTGTGTGTAATAAAAGAAAATGATTCATCCCTGTTTTATTTTTTTTTCTTTGGAGAGGAGATATTGTTGGGGTGCATTTGTACAGTATCAGCAAGAGAAGGAAACAGACTGATATTTTAGAAATCACTCTAACTTGATTAAAAGGGCTCTTCTAAAAGACTGTATATTAATATTTAATGTTCTACAGTTGTATCAGTTGAACCAACTTTCGAGTGAAGGCGTCTCTTGCCTGGTTAAAAATGTGAGATGCTAATAGAGGCTTACAAAAAGTCCCTGACATCATTGTCACTGTGTGCTTCTTTGACAGCTACACAACACAACTTCCTGTTGCAAAATCATTTAAATCACAAATCACAAAACAGGTTATTGCAAAACACCCCGCTCTCATTCTATTGTTTTTGTTATTTTTTTTCTCTCCTACAGCATCTTCACTTCCTCATAAGCATAACGTTCAAACCACAACTTCTGCAACACAAACACAAACAGAGAAAATAAACATGCTCTGCATGTGTTCTGGGGCAAACACATATGTTATGAAAAAAAATATATTCAGCTTCTAAAAAAAGGAGGGACTCATATATTATACACAAGCAACTGCAAACAACTGAGCACAGCCTGAGAAAGCTGCAAGATGCACGGTAAACATTTCTAAGCACATCCAAACGTGGAGCTGTTACAACACAACAGATATTACTGTGAGTTCCTCAAAACGTGAAATCTGCTAAATTTCTGCAGCCTGAGAAAAGGACAGGGAGTGCCTTCTTTTCATCCTCACTTCTTAACAAACAGTGTTTGACTTACTAATAGAGATGCTTAAATCAAGCTTATGGTCCACTTCCCCCAAATCTGACTAGTCTACAAGATGAATTCCCCTGTCAGAATCAAGATGATCAAACAGATTACAATTATTTCATCCCCCATCTTTATTAATGAGGACTGTCTTTCATAGTTATGTTCCCTAATAAGAATAAATGATATGCCACTGCCAGGTTTGTTGTTCCCCGCTTACTCAGGGGACTCTAAGACATTTGCGCTTTGAGTCTGAGAAGATTTTAGATTGATTTTTGAATCACCTAAAGGGGTAATAGTATCTTGGATGTTGTGAAGAACAAAGAATGGGAAGAAGAAAAAAACCTCAGTGTGTCAGTTAGAGGCGTATTAGCACAAGCCGCAAATAAAACTTAAAAGAAAGACTGTGAAATGCCACAAAAGTAAAAAGTTATCAAGTAATTGAGCGAAGATCGTAATGCCCTGGGGACAATTAACATGGTTCATGGTGCATGAGTGAAAATCCTGGGTTAGTCTAATGGGAGAATAAAAAGACTGCCTGCTTGCCTTCCCAGTAACACTACCCTGGTAAGTAGCCTATCAAAGCCCAGTGTCAGGAGCCGAGAGTGAGACATCTTGTCCTCCGTCCCCATCCGTGTGTCATTTATCACACACAACAATTAATACGCCTCCCTCCGTTTCAACTCCAACCGCAGGCCAAACAAATTAACCACTGGATTTGTTCAAAAGGCATCAAGCAAAAAGCGCTCACTATTTACCACGTAGAAAGCAGAGGGCAGAAAATGTAACTGTAATTTGTTGAATGGGAAAAGAGAGAGTTGTTCCCGTTGTTCCTTCCTTTTAGAGCCAGGGCAGATCCTGGAGAGTAAAACTTCTTTCTGGATGACTATAAAATGGGGGCCATGCCTGGACGACTGGCTCAGTTCTAGTGGGGGCTTTATTTCCATCCTTTCTTGGTGTCAAGTGCACATCCATGACACTTTTCTCTCCCCTCTCTCCCCTGCGTCAATTCATCAAAGTTGTAACCCTGTTGTCTTTGCAGAGCGAATCAGAATGTGCCCCTGGCAAAGAATGAAGGAAAAGTCAACAGGAATTAAGTTTCAGTGCAACTGTTTACTCAACTGTGGCCTGCAGTTATTGAAATTTTATCCATGGTTTTGTGTGACTACTGCAGTAATGAATTCAGTATGGCTGTGATTCTCTCACTGACGACATGCTCATTTTGAGCTGGAAAAAAGATGGGGAGGAGGGGTGTGGGACTGGGGTCTGGATCTGGGGGAGTGGGGATAAAGAGCAGATCTGGTAAGGCCTAAAGGCCTAACACTGAACACGGGCACAAGCTGACACGCCCTTTCCATTTACTGATCAGCTAACGCTTCTTCTGTGGTATTTATTG
This sequence comes from Amniataba percoides, assembly GCA_037176925.1. Classification (NCBI taxonomy): domain Eukaryota; kingdom Metazoa; phylum Chordata; class Actinopteri; order Centrarchiformes; family Terapontidae; genus Amniataba; species Amniataba percoides. Next base: position 23,191,989 of record JBAJHX010000096.1, read on the forward strand.
CAACACTGTCCCACTTAATACCCTAAAAAAATGCAATTAACAGAGGCATCCCATCCCACGGCACACACCGCATGCTTCTATGATGATGCCATCTGAAACATCACAATCTGCTTTTGTTGTGTGTTTGCCCTCTAAAAATCTACTCTACAACTAAAAAAGCCTGAATAGAAGGGGGAAATAATTCAAATATATGACTAATCACAAAGTAAAACTAATCACTTAAGAGATCATATTACAGTTGTAGTGCTGTAGGTAGGTATACAGGTAAACCAGTGCACTAATTATCACTGCATATTACATCAAGAAGATATCAAACAATCAGTTTTCAAAATGCTGAGATATATACAAAAAATCTTTCATACTTTGTGTTGTCAAAATGAGATATGGCCAAATTTGCTGGTTACCATCAGTCCTGACAACAGAAGTGTGTATCACAGAGTCACAACATCATGTCATTATAACGCTGTGATGGTCCTGCTGAAAGATGATAAATGATAATGGTGAATTATTGCTCAGCTCTATATGTTACAGTGCCACATCTACCATGCTCCATGCTGCAGCATTGTTGCCCTCTCTGTGCAAATGCTGATGGATGTGCTGTGACAACAGACAGCGGCAACAGAGCCTGTGCATCATCGCCAAACAGCTCCTGACAACAAGCCTAGTCGTCCTGTCGGATAGACCGAGATAGCAGAAGACACACTGATCTTTTCAATGTTGTTTCCTTAAACACACTGTCGTGTGCCACACATAACGCTGACACCAACAGAAAGAGCTTGTCTGTTTGCCTCAAGTCTGAGATGGTGAAAATGTTTCGGGCTTCAGCGATGATAAGGCCGGCGTGCGTCTCTGCACCTCATTGGCTAACACTGCTGAGTGTGGCATTAGATGTGAGTGCGAGTTGTGTTTACGATGAGCCACGGGAAAATGCCTTCATCCCATTGGACATCATCGTTTCTTAACTGTCTACAAAATCCTGCGGCACCTACATACTTAAAATATGTCAGAACACCATGATAAATATTTTACTAAAATGCAGATGCTGCATGCTACGATAAACACGCTCGCAACCAAACACAATCACACAGACAGAGCACTTCTCCTTCTTTAAAAATTAAAAAAGGGCCCCAATATACATAAATAATAATAATAATGTGTTTATGTACGAGATGTACTTTGAGGTGGAATTAAATATTAAGTGGCACTTTAAGAGGGGCACTGGGCCTGCTGTTGACATGGCTTAATAAAGTGAAGACAGGTGTGAAGTGGAGGGGCTGGTCTACCTGGTGCTGCTGGAGATGCAGAAGGTCAGCTGCAGTCACCTCCATTGACGGCGTGGCGCTCTTGGGTCTTCCCTCCCTGGATCCGCCCTCCGCGCTCGCTCCTCCATTTTGACTGGCTGGTCCGTTGCTCGTCGCCTCCGTCCCAGATTCTTGCATCATGACTTAAAAACCTGAGAGAAGACAGATCGGAGAGAGAGAGAGAGAGAGAGAGAGAGAGAGAGAGAGAGAGAGAGAGAGAGAGAGAGAGAGAGAGAGAGAGAGAGA
>JBAJHX010000096.1:23193635-23216051 GCA_037176925.1 Amniataba percoides
GAGAGAGAGAGAGAGAGAGAGAGAGAGAGAGAGAGAGGGAGGGAGAGAGAGAGAGAGAGAGAGAGAGAGAGAGAGAGGGAGAGAGCAGGGACAGAAACAGAGCAGGAGACAGACAGAGAGAAACAGCTGTTAAAATACACAGCAATGAGGTCGCATTTTAACTCTGGGCCAAACTATAAACATCTGTCATATCCTTCCCACACAATTTCACTTTTATTGCAGGTTTCCCTGTTGGTTTGTGCTTTCCTGTGTCTTGTTTGTTTGCTTGTAGCATATGCAATGAGGCAAACACACACGCTCTCACAGAATAATGAAGTGCTCCTTTATTTTGCCTTTTCCGGTGCAGATCCTATGACGAGTCCATACTGGGCTCGAGAAGAGGGAGCGGGCCTCGGGTTTTGTTTGTGTTCTCCATTATGGGGCATATGCAGGGGTGCGGTGGAGGGGTCGGGGTCCATCTCGCACCAGAGAGGAACCCAACCTGAGTTGAGTGAGAGCAGAGGAGCCCAAGAAAACACTGAACCTCCAAAACAAAACACTTTCTATGGAAATGGATATATTTACTTGCAAGGCTCCCAGAAGAACCACGGCAAAATGGCTTTTTAATGGGAAACAGGGCGACTGTGTGAGGCCTGCCAAAGGATCTCCATGAGAAACATCCAATCTGAGGCCGAGCAAAAACAGTCAAATCCTTCAGGGGTGCTCAATTAACACCAAAATACAGGTCTGAACATAAATAAAGCCCTTTGTGTTGTTGGAAAAAATGTTGTCTTTCATAACTCTGTCTAACTCAAAAGGATAACAAACAAATAATGGCAGCGCACTTTTATGTATCACTGCATGCGTTTTACGTTATGTTAAAATATGACAGTGGTAATCAGTGTTAAATGTGAGCACACAGCTATTTGCTTACATTTTATATCCTCTGTTCTGCTTTTGGATACACAAAAGCCAGACAGACATGCCCCCCCCTCGTCTCTCTGGGGATGAGTGCCAGTGACACTGGTGCATATCTGTGCCTGTATTCCTCAAATCAGTGGAATGATTTACAGCTATTGTGCGTTGGTCACAGGCCTCAGTGGCGCAACGCGTCTAGCCTCCCAATTCCAAGGCGGTTAATGAAGCTGACCAAGTCAGGCAGAAGCGAATTAACTTGGCTGATTAATTATTTATATGAAGCAGAATAAATGCCTTTAAAACACTGGGGCTCATCATGAAGGAAGGTGAAAATGGAAGTAAATGCTGATTTATGGTGTTGCATTTAAGGCGTGTAATAGGAGGTCCAATGCGAATTAATATGTGCTCAGCTACGCGGGCACAGTGTCTCCAGAGATCCAGATCTAAACAAGACGCAGACACGCACTCAGACACCACGGGGACACACACTCAGGCTGACAGATAGGAAATTGAGGTTGACAACTTGTCACACAAGAATATTTACCGAGCATAGGTGAGATAATAATCTAGATTTGGGATTATTAAAAAATAAACAGCACTACCAGCAGTGCCGCTCTTTGAAATGGTGTATCTCAGGGACGGTCTCCCAGCTCAGCATCATCAGTAGCACTTGTGGGCCACGGTGAGCTACCAGCCCCAGCAACAAAAATCAAACCCCAGAGTTCACTATGGTTTACATCTCTTCTGCTGTAGAAGCCCTCCTTGCAAGAAGCATATCCGAGTGAGTCATCTGACACTGTGGCCTGCGCTGGTTCAGTTGTGTGTCACAACGCCCCCACACTCAGGGGCCTGTCTGAGCAGCTTGCACCCGGCCTACAGGCCCCGTTCTCTGGGCCGGGACTAGAGCCGGCCCCCCTCTCCCTCCAGACAGATGTTGACCCGGCTCACCCCTCCAGTCTGGCACGGCCTCCCTCCATAATGGGATTTTCTAAACAAGGAGTGAGCTAGAGGAGTACTGTGGTGGGATGGGATGCAGCCAGCCACAACTCCATCTACAGGCCCTTGCTCGCACTAACTCCCCTTCTGAGACACCAATTAGAAACACACATTCTCGGGCGAAATTAAATGCCATTTGAAATAAACCATGGGCTGACGTTATTCACCCCCACTTATTTTTCAAATAAAAGACATTTTTCCACATGCAAAAAAAGGAGGGCCTGCTTTCCTTTTTTTTCCAAAGCTACATAAAAGGAGGGAGTGTAATGGCTATTATACATGCACTGTCATTCCATGCAAAATTTTCATAATTATAACGGAAAGGCGTAAATTTCCAAATGCATGGCATCTCCAAAAGTAATCAAGAGAATGAGCCGCGGGGCTATTTTAATGTATGCAAAACTAGTGACCCACAATAAAGGAGAGAAAGGCTACAATGAATGCAAAGTAATGCGCGCATGCTTGGAACCGGCACTGATGAGGGGATGGCTAAAATTAACACCCAATTAATTTTCGAATTGACAAACAAATGAAACCCATAAATCTACTTTCTCATTAATTTCACCACAGAATAATTCAAAGCTGCAGTATCATGAGCGAAAAAACTGGAGGAAAAAAGAAAATGGAAAATGGGCATTATCCATCATAAATATCAAGCAGATAGGAAAGAGCCTTATTAGAGAGTTGTGCTGATAACAGTGTTAATCTGTGAAGCACTGAGGCAGGGACACCATCCCATCATCAGCTGGGGCCCGGGCAACTCGCACACGTGACTTGGCCCCGTGTTTGTTTATCTATCTATTTATTTTCACTCTGCTCAGGGGATAGCCTAGTCTGCGATGACTCAAAAAGCTCCAAGATTTTCCGTCCGTTCCATTTATACAACACGTACAAATTCAGCCGTAATTATGGGTCAAGAGTCCTGCTGAAAGGGATGCAGTTGCTGGGGTTAAAAACATATGTATTCATGCTCCAAACACAAGCATTTCAACACAAAACAATACGCAAAGGGAGACACGAGACCGAAAAAAAGAAAAACTTAATGCGGCATGTCAGCTTTTATTCTGAGCTGTGAAAAAAAGTTTTAAAAAGAATCAAACTACCAGAAATTCCAGGAGATCAAAACAAGGTAACAACAGTTTGTAGAAAAAGGACTGGCTGTGCTGTTGATTATCAGATGTCTGTCTGTTCTTATGGGGGGGGGGCAGGCGGGCGGACTTGCTTGCAAAACAAAACAAGTGTTTGGAACAAACACTGGATAATAAAAAAGGTCAGAGTTTCTGTTTGTTTACAGTTTGTTTTGTTTTCCCTGCCTCAAATATGGGGAGTACAGTACAAACACGAGTCACATGTGTCTCCCACCTGACCAGACAGGTTGAAGGTTAAGAACAGCCGGCGGCCAGAGCTCATCAACCCTTCCTCTCCACCCCCCCACCCTCCCACCCTCTCTGGAAATCTAATGCCTGTCCCCCTGTCACGCTTGCCTGGAATTCAACAGCTCAAACAAGTCAGCAGTCGATTCAAGGTAGGGTCGGCCCCGCGCAGCTGTGCTCTGACCCTTCTCCGTGTTCTGTTTTTCTTTAATGCTCATGACAGTAAAGCCTCCGCGGCCACCTGCTTCAATTCGCCAAGTTCTCACACAGCCCTTGTTTACACAAGCACACAACAAAAGCACAACATTTCTTGGGTGGGAGATAAAGACGCACCGAGGAGGAGACAATGGGGAGAGGTTCAATTTAGAGCTGTTTAGGTTCAGCTCGGTTGCTAGACTAGACAACACATCAGCGCGTACCAAAGGTGCAACAACAGAATGCTTCTCAAGGTTTGTCTTGTGTTTTGATGTATTTTGGCTCCTGATTCTAGGGAACAGTCAAAAGACAAACACAAGCTGTATGTTAAATAATCCATTATCACAGCCCTTATCACTGATAACAAACCACTTGGAGAATATGTCTCTTGGAAACATCCACCGGACAGCAGACAGAGAAATTGGGCTGAATCCCAATAACCTTTCCAAACTGTAGTCCCACGCCCTTCCACATATTATCTGCAAAAAAAAAAAAAAAAAAGGGGGAGCCTTCTGCAAACCACAACCGCCTCAATTGAAAAGACTCAATCTGGACTTACTCGCCACTCTGACTGCAATTCTTCGGCCACTCTGTGCTGAGAGGAACTAACGGCGGGATGACATTCTGCCAAAGGAGACTTCACAGTCAGACCAAACAACCATGTAATCTTGTCGGCCACTTCAACCAAGTCACAGATAAGCAAAGCATCCAGACTACTGTGACAATATAGCAGCAACACACCCCCCACAAATAATGCCTCCATCTCGAGTCACCACGTCCTCGCGCCACATGAGACACGGCAGCGTTTTCCAAGTTCTTCCCAGACCTTGTACGGGGTTTGAGCAGACCACTCGTGCTGGCAAACAAAGCGGCTGTTTGTTTAATAAGTGATTGCTGCCATGGCTACAGTAAACAGGAGGAGCGCGGTTTGTGTTTATGAACAAACACATCTCCTTGCAGGAGCCATTTAATATTAACCAGGTGGAATGATCAGCCGATTTCCTAGGTGACACTCGGGGCAGGCATAGTGTAAACAAGTTCTGGGTGGGGAGCGGCGGGGGCCAGGCTTTGGGGAATCAAGGTCGATGCAAATGCAGCTTGGGCTAGAATAAACAGCGAGGCAGAAGTCAAGATAAACAAAAAGTCATTCTTCTGACATTTGAAGACGCATTAAGCTGGTGTGTTGCAGCTGCTAGCAAGCAACCGTGAATGAGAACAAGATGTGCGATGGCGGGGTGGGCAGCCGGCGAGGTGGTCTCCCATGGAAACCCATCATTGTCAAGCAAAGCAACCAAGTTTTTCTTCCAGACCCAACAAACAGTGGCTCTTCACAACAGCGCAGCGAGGAACTTGTAAAAACATGTTAAACATTTACCTTGTTCAATTATTCAGTAACTGGGTTTGTGGAAATAACAAAAGGATGTCTGAGGGCTCCGAGAGCTGGCATTCACCATATCAGGGCACAGAGTGAAAATAAAAACAAAACAAAGAAAGAGAAAAAACACAGAAAGAAGAATTAGGAGGAAGTAAACGGACAAAGATGTTATCTATCATAAATCAAAGCGTACGCCTTTGATGTTTTATGTGCGACTTCAACAGATCACAAGCTCCTCCATCTGCTAGATCAAACACCTCATTGTCCAAAAATAAGTAGTGATTACAAAACACAAGGTGGGTGATGTAGTGCGGGGACTCTCGAGCTGCACGTCACCTTGACCATGAATTTTTCACGCATACAACAACTTGCCATCTGCTGAGCCGGAGCCATCCGATGAGGCTTCCCTACCCAGAATCACTAGTTTCCTGTCTCTGCTTCCCCTACTGATTTCATCTAGTCCCCCCCGAAAAAAATACTGTAAGGAAGGCATAAAATATGAGCACGGGTGCCAAACACATATTTATAACACATCGGGACGACTGTGATAGGATTCTCAAGCATGAAATACAGATCCAAAGCTATTACTACACCACAAGCAGAGGAAAGGGGCTCGGCATCCGAGCAGCGGAGAGTACGATGATTCATATGAATATCAACCTATTATCACGCTACAAGCTCAGATGAATTAACAATAAGAAGGGTACTAGAAGGCAGACTCCAGTGGAGAATCTGACTAGATCCATAATTTCGGAAAATACACAAAGCAGTTTGTCTGCTTTGCATGGAGCCATCCGAGAAACACCTCGGTGTAAAGGCCTGCTGTGCACAGACAATGACGGAACGAGCCAAAGTAAGGCAGGCCATGGTATTTTTAGTACAACTAGGGCCGATAGAGACTAAGTAAATAGAGAAGTCTAATGAGTTTAAATCTGGTTGTACATGAATGGAATAGTAATTCTGGGATGTGGAGCCTCTTTTAGGAGTGGTTCGCCACACATTTTCTCAGCGACTCTCCTTCATTTGACTTTGATAATCCCGCTCACATGTGGCTCATGCCCATTAATGCGACAGCGAGAGGACAGAAACCAGGAGACAAGGGGGCCTCTTTTTCTGACCACAGGAAAAACGCAAAAGCGCTTATTGTTTTAACATTACTTAAAGTGTGTCATATATTTTTAATCATTTTTACTAGAATTCGTGCAAGGGCTGCTCCCGTGGGTACGGGAATGCGAACTTGCGGAGAGGAAATGTGTCAGATGCGTTTTCCTGGGAAAACCAAGGTTAGCCTTAACGAACTTGTCTAATTAATATCGCGTACCTTCGCAAAGAGAGGACAATGTTATTAGAACCGCTGTCTTTTGGGGGAAATGTCAACTCGCTGGAGTGCACATTTCCTCTGTGAGCTGACAACATGTAGCCTAATCATTTTTGGGAAAAGATTTGCAGCTCTGTTAAACCATCGAGACAGACTTGTGGTAAACCACCTCTCCGCACACAAAGTAAGCCGCTAATTACTGTTGAGTAAGTCCTCAAGTGTGGTAGATGCATTTATTATGATTCCTCTCTCAGTACCAAGCGTGACAACTGGAAGAAGACTGTAGCGTCTGGGCTCACCCCTGCTATCTAAATGATTCTTAGCGCTGTTCAGTGTTTCTGCACAGACAAAAACACACAGCGGGTGTAGGTCTCCCGCCTCTTTTGTTTAGAGTTAGCCACACAGAGATTAAGTTAAGCTATTGTATTTCCAGACGCAATCATTAACCTTTACGCGCAATTAATGGCATGGAAATCCAAGGGCTACTTTATGTTAACGTATCTCGCCCCCGACCACCGGTGCTCAGCGACTCCTTAAAACATCTGTGCCGGCGCTGCCACTGGCGATGGGCGTGGTCTTACCCGTCGACCCCTCCTGCTGCTTCTAAAGGAGCAATTCTTTCTCAACGTGTTACCGGGGTCGTTTAAGCCTAAGAAGCATGTTATTATTTTAAAAGCCCCGGCTTCCCAGAGAGAGGACAGAGAGGGTTAAAAAGGAAGGGAGCCTGTGCCTTCCATTAAGCAGTTAAATTGAAGATAAAGGGCGAAGGGCTAAATACCAAAAGACCTTACATGAATTTCTGCGTTTTAATGGAATCAGGCTTTAACAACTCTTTTTTTGTTTAATACAGCCCATGTCAGGAGGATGCGTCCCACTCATAAAGCAGCACAGTGACAATGTACAGTGGCACTAATACAAGGACATAGTTCATGATGACATTTTCTGCAATTCCCAACTGATTAGGGTCATTATGTTGGAGGCCTGATTTATGTTGTCATTTCCTCTCACCGATCCTGCATCAATGAATCTTAATGAATTGGTAAATAAGGGTGAAGATTACACTGTGTGACACCGCAACATCTCTCACCCTCAACGGCCGAGATTTATGTAGCCAATTAGAGACTAACAGAGAAAATTGGCTGGCAGAAAAATAATATTCTTTATGGTTCAAAATGGAGGAGCGTTCTCGGTGAAGGGCAATTGTATTGTCAGTGTTAAAGTCCATAAACCACCCTCCTAACCCACCTTCAAAGCGCAGAGACAAGTCCGAGTCTGTTTGCAAGCAGGGGGTGCAGGGGCAACTTCAGACCACTGTGCGGCCGTCCATCCGCAGAGCCGCCGAGCCCCGCGGCGAGCCAAAGTCCTTAACATTCACCATGGCCCACCTCACATGTTTGATCAGCATAAATACAAGCCTGTATGACAAACATGTTTACCTTCTCACTGCAAACATCAGACAATCAGACGCCACGAGGTGCTGCTTCTCTAATGAAGACACAGGAGCTTTCATCAAGGCCGGCCGTGTCCCTCTGTCAGAAACATGCCTCTTTTGTACAGACATCAAAAAAGCATTTGCACAAAGAAAAGAAGCCAAATTATTTGCTCTAAACATACAATTCGCCAATATTTTACAATTAGTGTTTTGTGGCGGGGCTAAAAAAAAGAATCTTTGTCAAAAAACACATCCAAATGCCCTTCATCGTTTTTTCAAAGGGGATATATCAAAATACAATCCGGTCTTTGAAGATATCTATGATCAACACGTAGCGGAGGACATATACAATATGATTAGGGCCTCTTTAGCTATTCCCTGGCACATCGTTATCACAACCGTGTTTTTATTTCTCAGATGCAGATTAAGGAATTCTGAAGATGATTACGGTGAGGGACAAAACAGGTTTTGTGTATCACTACAAAGCTTGAAAAGCCGGCCTGCTTATTAATACCAACTTCTTAAAAGAGCACTTAGAGTTATAATGAGAGCCTTTATGTATTACATATTGTGACTAGATTTAGTGTGAGGAAGCGGCTCTCCACATCAAACAAGCTGGCCTGCTATTAGGCACAGGGGCTGAGGGATGCTGTGTGAAAAGGAGTGGAAAATTAAAGCTGAAGCAACGCAGGAAAGGGCTTAATTTACTGGCATGTACAGTATGCAAATGAGATTACTCTCAGCTTAACTGCATCATTTATGTCCATAATAACAGCATCATCATTACAGGGCTCAAATTAAATTACACTGTAATTAGCATATCAAAGTGATTGGTTAAAGTTTAAAACAAATACCCAATTTTGTTAATGAACATCTGTAATCACCATGTAGGCTCTCAGTGAAAACATCCAAAACAAATATGTGTTTTGGAGAAGGGGAGGAATATCCCTCCCAAATGACACGTCTCACTGTCTCTGCGTGTGTGAGTGTATGTGCGTATGGTAGGATGGGGTGGGGGGGTTTACCTGGAGAGCTCTACACACTCAGGATATATTTCTCAAACTCCAGGAGATCAAAGATCCAATTTCCCACACTTGCCACTTCAGGAGCTCATCAATAAAATACTAATCACTTCACGCCTGATTCTGAGAATGGAGCCACAGCCGAAGGCTTAGGGAGACTTCCATATCACAGAAGAACACCTCCGCTCTGACTGTCTTGACTGCTGTTGAATGTGCACACACTCCCGCAAAGACACACATGTAAGTTGCAGTCAGGTTTATCCAATAGCTGTCCTGCCTTTTTTCCTTCCTGATAAACATGGCGAGTTTGAAGATCTAGCATTGCTGGCTCAGAGAGCACTTCCTCAGCTCAGATCTCTCACAGAAATCACACACACACACACACACTCACCTTATTTCATGTGCATATGCACCACAGTCGGCCTTTTCTATGTTGCACTTTTATCGTCCACATATTATTGATTTGGTTCAGAATTTATGATGAATTACACAACATAAAGTGAGCTTCATTTTTTGTTCCTTTTTTGGCTTTTTTTTTTCCAGTTTCACTACCCCCGAGCACCTTTAATACCTTTGTTTCCCATTTCTCACTATTATCACTGCCAGTGCTACTCTGTTTTCAGCAATTAATTTAATAAAAAACAGTAAAAGGCTGCAGTGGTGTACATTGTCAGAAATGTACTCGGCAAATTTTAAAGAAGTGGCATCTTATTTCATTCATTAAGAAATCCATTAAAAGGCCTTATTCCTTGCAAGTATGTAAAAGATGTGTCTTTCAAGGTAGAGCTAGGGCAAATCCACTCCATCAGCTAATGATGGCACTCATTACACAGAGAAGCTGGCTAATGAAGGCGCGGTGGCCGGCCGATCCCCTCACCCAGCATAAAGCCCTATGAAATGCTAATATCTCACTTCTAATTAAAGGATACTAAGTCCAAATGCACCTTCACGGCTAGTAGTGGGCAACATAAATTTTATTTTTCACCAGTACGCTACACCCAGAGATGTGCCTGAGCAACATTGCATTAATTCATATTTAATACCCCCACTAGTCCTGCGTTTGCCTTGCTATCTGCCTCTCCTCTCCTTCTCTCCCCTCTCAGCTTTATATTGTGAGTAGGCACATCATTACGCTTTCGAAGAGCAATTTTTTTCTTTCGTTCGTTCTTTTTTTTTTTTTTTTGCTTTTTGTTGGTGCACATACTACTTTAAAGTGCTTCCAGAAATAAACACACACATGCACACAACAGCCTTCCTACGTGTGTCACAGGGGAAAGGTCAGGAAAAAAACAAAGAGAGAAAAAAGGAAAAGCCAGTATTGCCCCTGCTGAACCTGTATACATTTACAGTGTTTACACATCTTTGGCTGTAAATATGTTTACAAGAAAACCTGCTGCCATTCTCAGAAACTGACCTTGAAGCCAGTAAACAACCCGTTCGCAAAGTTCATTAACGTCAAAGAGGGTATAGTCTTTCCCCTTAGATGGAAGAAAACAAAAGGTCAGTGCCATTAGCTTATCAACAAAATATTGTAATGGAGTGGAAATACTTGGCCTGAACAAATACTAAAACCATAATGAACACAATGTTAGTCTGAACCCTGGTTAAACATATACAACTTACAACTAATTATTTGGCAAACTCCTTATAGCTCCCTGTGTGCATACGCTTCAAAATATCAAAGCCACTGCGACTCACAATATACATTTAGTCACCGGCCTTATGCCAAGAAGATGAAAACCACAGATCTCAAGTCTTTTCCAGAAATCAAAAAAAGGGTCTGGTGTTGTAGCGTTAGGTTAAAGAAATCATACAAGAAATATCATCATCAAGCTCTGTTTCACATGACTGCATAACGTCGCAAACAAACGCCCGCTTCAACAGCCCAGTATCTTCTCAAACTGTGCTAATTATTAAAAAGTGACGCTTGCTTTAGCTTGCATTCATTTTCAAAATGCTCAGATACAAATCGCTTCACACCCAGTGCATCATTTTCCAAAGTGGAGCGGCGAAAAGTGCGCAAATTTAAAGGTCAGTGTTAACAACATATCACGTGGCGTCCGTTTGATCCCGGCCCAAGTATTTTCCCAAGGATTCTCTGGCTCTGTACTGTGTAAATCATGCAGTCTGACCTTCTACATTCCTCATGCTCCGTCCTCCCATTCATCCACAGGCACAGATAATACTGGGCAAATATCATAAACGTGAGGATTTTAGGATTGAGGTGAGGCTGCCATCACTCCCCACCAACTGGGGAAAAGAAAGCCCATGCATCTGAAAGAAGCCCATTTCCACCTTCTGCCAGACTAACCTGCAGAGAGGTTGCCTGACCCTCATGCCTAATAGCCTATGTGCTGTCAGTCCATGGAGAATACTCCCGAATGATTGGCAATTTCACCAACGGCCACTTTTAAGATTTCCCCAAGAATTCTGTATTGTTAACAGTGCACATGCAAAACTGTGCACCTCTGCTTGGTTCAAGTTAATGCTACCAAACCAAACCTTTAAACTTTCCTGGACTTCATGGGTTAAATCAGTGTTTTATTCAATCTGGAATTACAAGTAACACATTGGCACGATTTTATACCTAAGCAATCTTCAGAACAATTAAAATAAAAAAAGCCACAGCCTCCAGAATGCTACATTTCCTCTGCTAGTATCCCAGGGGTTTCCGAGTTCGTCCAAGTATCATAAAGAGCCTCTGAGCGTCGCCAAGATGTTTCCAGTTCAAACGCAGCGTCGGTTTCTGGCCAGGGCGTGACCTGCAGCTGAACTGGCCTCTGCTCTCGGCCACAGGGAGGAGGGCAGCGGCCACTCCAAACACACCACCCCACCCCCCTGATAAATAACTTAACACAGCAAACAGAGGCCCATCAGTCAACCTACACATAGCTAACACCGGGACAGGGACAGAGATCGATGGGCGAAACGCAGACAAAGAAAGACAGAAGGAAGGGGAGAGAGACAAGAAAGAGGGGACAGGGGAGGAGAGGGGTGGGGGCACATTGTCAGGGCATCTAACAGTGCAGAGTAGATAAATATCACACGGGAGCCCGAGCCAAGCAGCGTGGAAGGCCAAGTACTGTAAGGCTGTGAAAGCCAGGCTATTTTGCCGAGCTGTGACATTTGTTTCTTATTGTCTAAGTGGCAGCTGAAAGCGTCTCCCTGCGAGGGCCCCTCGGCTCTGCTCCGGCCCGCTTTGACGGGGAGGTAACCATATTAGGACGTGTATGGTAAAGTAAACAATAACATAGTTGCAATGAGATGGAAATTTTTCAGCTAATGGTGTTTGTCATTCCTGTTTTCACTGCACTGAGCAGCCCTGTGTTTTTTCCAGCCGGCCAGAGAGACTTTGTTTATGAAAACAACGCGGGAGCCAAGGCTAAAACCAGAGCAAAAGAAAAAAAAAAGAAAGAGGGAAACTGTAAATAAATATCAGTTTAAAAAATGCCTCCACCTTTTTCATTTGATTACATAAATAAACCCACATTTGGGTAGAAACAGCCTCTCGCTTCCCGCGTCCCTCCCAGGCCGTGTCTGCAGCGCGGCGCCTAAATTTGAAAAGCATATTTTCCTCTCCGGTTTTGCCTTCCCTCCTAATTCTCTAATTCACCATCTTTCACAGATGCAAACTGTTCTATTTACAAACCAAAGTGGATGGATCTGAAAAATATGGTTTCATGTTGGAACACAGTCACTATTTTACATCTGTTCAGTTGTCAGAGTATAAAAAGAAAATGTCGAGGAGAACATCTAAATATTGTGTTTGGCTACTCTGAAATATAACAGGGTGCTGATTGTAAAGCAGGGTGTCACTGAATTTTCTTTTTTATTCCAGCCAGAATTTGATATTCAACTTTTTTCAAAACCTTACTATGAGGAAATCAAATGTGTTTTTAATATAAAAGTCCTTGTTTTTAAGTGAAAAAGCATGCTAGATTCTGATGCATTAAGTGTTGTAAAACAAGCAGCTGAACAAATAAAGTTTAAACTGTAGCTAAGTTACAAACTTTTTGCTTGGCCACACAAAACTTTCTGTGCAAAATGGTTTTACTGGAACAGACGTCCTGCAAAAGATGGATTCATTTCTGGGTAGAAGTAAATATGCACCCAAATTTTTCATGTTGGGTTCAGCTTTGGTAAATTAACGTCAATGAATTATGATCACTTAAAGGGAAAAGAGAGGCAAAGAAATGAGGCAAGATATTGTAGCTTATTCGCTTCGTTTCACCGGTGACTTTTCCTCAAAAGGCTCAGTGCGATTCGTAGCAGGATGGCTTTTGAAACGTCTTCTCAATAAGCTCAGTGACCAAAAGCCAACTAGTTAGCTTGGACAGCTTTTATCACTCTCCACTGAGTAAAATGATGTTCAATCCAAGAACAAAGTGAAAAGAAAGAGTTCAGAGAGCGCTTGTGACTGACTATCATTAGGCCAGCTAGCTAGCGCGTGTGACGTTTATCAGCTAGTTTCGCCTTGTTGGTAGTCTCAACATCATAAAAGCTCTGGAGGCACTTCCTGTCAGCAGGCCTTCAGTCCACCTGATATTTGTCTTTATGGGGAAGTGTTGTTTATCTCTTTGAGCGGACATTCAGTGGAGAGAGAGAGAAAAAGGATTCACTTAGCGGCACCTTTAATTCTCATTCAGTATTCAAAACATTTCAACATTATCCAGACAATCCGACGAGGGAACGAGCGGGAACCTGATTGTTAACAACATACAAAGTGAATCAAAGCGGTGCGCAAACTCATGGTTGAATGAAATCTCTGATACGCCTGGTTTAAAAGGCTCCATTTCACAGCGTGTTGAGCTATTTAAAACAAGCATAGCCCTCTTAAGCTCTGCTTAATGTTTCACTGGTCACTCGTTCTCCTCCCTGTTCACTCCCTTTTCTTTGGCTCTGGTTACCACGCTATCTCTTTTTTTAAGGTTAAGAAAAGGCACAAGCACTTTGTTTTTCTATGTGCAACTGTGGAAAACAAAGACTGCAATATTTTCCATCCCTTTTTGTATAATATCCTTCTGCTGACTCACAGGTCAGTTATTTGAGAAAAACACCTAAAGTCTTACCCTGGTTCAAAGCTCACAGCATGCCAGCGTTCACATGCATTTCTAAAGACGTGCAACATATGCAGTCCACTACAGGAGGAGGAAGAGGGAGACGTGCAGCTCCACTTGTCCTCTCCACATGTTGACTTTCTTTGTTTGGTTTTTACCCACCTCACTGCATCTCTCTCTCTCTCAGCCTCATTCCTAATCTCACACCAAAAATGCAAGCTGTTTATTTGCGTAGGGCTGAAGCCATTCCATTAAGAAGCCCCACCAGGTGCTTTATCCCTAAAAGGGATTTGTTTTCTAAAATAAACGGAGAAAGCAACCGACTGCAAAAGTGATATTTACCATGACATGAAGTGACTGCAACAAAGTCAAAACTATCCAAATAAGTATCACTGTGCCTTGTAGGAAGTTTTTTGAATTTCCTTACATAGTCAGAGACCTTCTCTCGTCAGACTGCAAACTAAGAACAAGCGTCCTTTAATGTGTCCTGCTATATAAATGTATAATATTGTTTTCGGAAGCAGAGGCAGCGTGTATGTACAGTATAGATTATATCTGCCGTTCCACCACTGACAGTACAGTGTAATGTTTTGCGGTATAGGCAGTCTGACAGATGCCGGCCTAGCTTACACAAAAAAACCCTTCTGTGTAGTCATTTTGCTCAGAAGACAACAAATCAATCCAAGTTATTAGTTCTATTTCATCTTTCCCGAAGTCGAGACACAAGGCCAAAGCTAAAAGAGAGCGCTTTGACACTTTTTCTTTCTCACTTTTGTGATTTTCTTTTCATCTTGCTGTAAGACATCTCATCTGCGGATGGAATTTGCTTACTTCTGTCACCTCAGTCAATCTCGCGCAAAGACTGTGTCACGTTAGCCGTCTGCACCTAGTAGCGGGGCTGACACTATCAAAGCTCCTCACTCTCCTCGCAGACCAGAGTTTATACGCCCGTCAATACGTTTCAGACTGAAAGAAGACGTCTGTTTGATGCTGATAGAAAAAGAAATTGAAACTTGCCAAACGTCTTTTTTCAGCCAAAAAAATATAGTTTAAGTAGGCACAAGATAACACATCTGTGATAACATTATCAGTGCAATTCTTTCTACCTCACAGCAGAAGATAATTCACATGAAAGTGAAAATAAGAATGCTTCTCTGTTGTGTGACATAATGTATTCGGCATAAGGCACACAGCTAACTGTGCAACCTGTTTAGTCAAGACAATACAGAGGCGGGCGATCTGCCAGAGTGTGTCCTGATAGCAGCTGATGCGGCCATGGGAGGAGAACATCAGATAGGGAAAGCAGACGGCAGCCAGGTGAGGGTGTTTAGAAGGCTTTGACACATCCTGTGATCTCAATCAACAGGAAAAAGGCGGACGCACGCCGCTGCCGCCTTGCGCCTCTGCCTCTGGTCTCCATTGTGACGTCTTTGTAGGGACGATAATTTTTCATTTTCACGCTGCCTTGCATCTATTCTGCCTGTCACTGTTTTTAACTACAGCAGCCAAGCTCAGAGAGTAGATTACGGTACTTACAGTGCATGAAAAACACAGCAACAAAACCGCCAGTGACAGAAGCGTTTAACTTTCTTGCTAGAAATCTCCCCCATGTGGCACTTTTGCTACAGCGAGTTGTTTATTATGTTCCGAGCTAGGCATAAGCGATTAAAGGAGCTCTTAAGAATCAAAGTGTTATAAATGCATGGAAACACAGCCGGCTGTAAATGCCACAGAATTAGAAGCTTACCAAGCCTAATACTAATACATGGCAATTTTCAGCTTGATGCTGATATAAAGAAATTACTTTTTTAAAGTAAGCAATAAATGCAGTCAAGGGAACTATTACACAGGCCCTATTTTCATCCCAGCATAAATCTGCACACGACCTTTCTGCGGGTCCAACTCATGAATCCACTTGTTTATTCTTAACAATTCCATAAAAAGTGGATTAACAAAGCAACCTCAACAAGTAAAACTAAGGCAATATAAACTGAGGCATTTACAGCAAAAGGAGGAATTAGAAGGAGCCGAGTTGTTTGCATGATGTGTTCTTCTCTCCCTTACATGGATTCATGAAATTCAAATGAAGTCCAGCATGAGACGATAACATTTTGAAGCCCTCAAAACAGAGAAGCATGTTTTGGGCATCTGAGGATTCTTCTAAGCAGAGGCACTTTTCTGGAAAGCTGGATGTCATCAGGTCTGAATAAATTGGCCAAACAAGCGGGCCTCCTCACAGCACATATCAGAGGCAGCCCTATCGCACAGACATGCGCGTATGATGGTAAGTAGTCCAGATACCTAAATCAAAAACTTTAGCTGCTTGAAGGCATTTCAAATCCCCGATTCCCAATTTCCAAACAATTAACCACAAATATGCTAAAAAGCATGTTTGGTCCAAATGTAGTAATAATGAACACGGCGCTTTCACACACAAACACATGCAAATGTATTAGAGTCTATTCCACTCTGAGAGAGCTTTAAACACCAAGACTTAGTAATCCCATAAGCTGCCATGGGGATTTCTGCATTAGCGATGCAATCAAAATCACATTGGAGAGTTGTGTCAACAATTAGGCTGATTTTGCCACATTAACATTAATTACACAACCATTTGGAAGATTTCGGGCTGATCTTACATCTGGAGCAGGCAGCTGAGGGGGCCTGCTGGACCGGACTATGTGGAGAATGCACTTCAGATAAACAGCAGCAACGTGAATCCCCCACTTCAATGCTCTCAAGTCTCCTGTTTTCCAAACGTGGGGGTGATTGTCTGAATCAAATAAACGAGGAGCGTAGGCTGTTTAACAGATTGTGGTGATGAGGGCCTTACAGTCAAGTAAAATATAACCAGCCTGGCTGACGTCCTAAAGCCTTTGTTAACTGTAACAGTGTTGTTGTTGTTTTTTCCAACTCAACAGAGGCACTGTGGCAGTTAATATTTTATATGAGAACAATGCTATCAGTAATGGCTTTTAGTTAAAAATCCGACACTGGCCTGTAAGTGCCATCTTATTACATTTTGTACTGTATAGCTGCTCACTGCTAATCTGTTTGTCTTTGGGGGTCGCTTCTGGGATAAATGGAAAGTTTAAAATGCAGTTTAAAGAAATATATTGTTGGCAGAACACTTCATCACTTGTACATTTTTTTCAGTTCAACCTTTTCATTATGTTTAAACTTAATGTGAATACAACAATATAGATATGGAATGATTCTATGAGAAATGTGCATGTTTGGAGAAAAATAACATAAATAAAATGTGCCCTTTTTTAATCATATCATATTAAGTTATATCACATATTTTGTTACTCAGAGCAGCAGCAAGGAAGTTCATGTACAGGACTTTTTGGCACATGTTCTCTGCATCTACCTACAAGTCACAACATGTTGATGGAGTCAAAGCGTGAGTGAGAGACAGAGAAGAAGTGATAAAGACAGACAAAAATAAAGAGAGGGAGAGAAAGAGAGGACAGCGAGGTTGAAGCGGTATGAGACAGAAAACAGACTCTGACACTCCTCCTCTGAAGCCTCGAGCTCCTGAAGTGTTAACACACCCCACACGCACACACGCATGCAAACACACACACAAAACTTCCCCACCGCCTCACTCCGCCTCAACAGATCGCTCCAGCCAAAAGTTCACATCCTGGGGGCCCCAAACCTTCTCAGATAGGAAGACGGGTGTGAGAAGCAAACACGAGATATCCACCAGAGTGGCTGAGATGCCAATGATAACAAGACTGAGTGCGGTAACCCCTCCTCTTGTTTGGTAAACATGGCATTACCATATTTCAGCTTTTCCCGACAAATGTCAACATGCACAAACAGACATCTCCACACTGAGCAGCCTTGCTCAACAGTGCGACATCAATTCAAACTTCTAACTAAAACCACGTTGACCTCTGGGTGAAGTGTCCTTTTTTTACACACCGTGCACATCTTAAATCGGTCCGTCTTGCCCTGCACATGTATATACTCACAACACAGCGCACAAACAAGACAATCACACTGCATTCGGTTAATTATTAAGCCAATTCAGCACAGCATTCACACACATGCAGGGACCAGAGTCTGGTGAATGATTGTGTGTTTACCTCCTACAAGGACTTGCTTATTTAAAGCAATCTTCAGTTCCAGCGGTGGTTGAACAGCCTCCTCGTCCTGCGGACACAAGATGGAGAATCATTTACAGTTATGAAATAACTACAGCTGCGGACCGTAGTTCTTGTCAGCAGCACCCCCGGATCAAGAGGCGCACAGGTACACAGGTGTGAACTGAATGCTTCCAATAACAAGCTGCCCACCGGTCGCTATTGATGGGAATTGATAACGTGCAGAAACTCTCTCAGCGTATTCTGAAAAATCAGCAGAAAGAAATCAATTCTCTGCTGTTTGCTTTCTTTGTTTGTAAGAAGAGGTGCCGGTCAGCGGAGCTCCCTTTGCTGCGATGGTGGTGCCACCATTTCGGGTGAAAGCGGCGCAGGTTGGCACCTCCCGCTCACGGTCCTGTAACCTACTATTGTTGGACACATCCTTGCATTTCCAACTGTCTGTTAACTACAACTACACCCACTGATGATAACAAATGAACAATGGGGCTGTCTGATGAGAGTGGATGGTTTATTTGCAAGACAAAAACTTTTCATATTGCTGACAGCAGAGGCACTTCTTGCCACCCCCCTCCTGGTGGTGAACACAGTGTACCTGTACCTGCTCTGCCCTGACTCAACTCCCCCTGGGCGGCCCTGATCTGCATGCACACAGCTTTCCTAACTGAGCACTCAACCCAAGCAAGGAAAGGGGGGGAAAAAAGAGGGAAGGAAACAAAATCGTATTTTTATGGTAAACTGAGAAGTGACTGTGGGGCAATATCTCAGGTGCATTTGAATAAAAGCATTAAAGCATATCCAAATACGAAGAGGGGTGGGGGGGAGAGAAGCTCCAACTCCCTCTCCCACTGTTCTTTTCTGCCGTTTACATTTGGCAGTCAAAACTGTGGCCAGGCGTTTGTGCAAGTGTTTATCTAAAGCAGACTGAGCATAGATAAAAACACACCGGTCTAACTTGCCCAGTTTAAGCATTAATTATGTGTTAAATGCCCTTGTTGAAAACGCGAGTCAACATGCCGCTCGCTCTGAACTCTACTGAGGGTTGAACAATCATCGAAAATGGACCATTCCCACACAACCACCCTATTATTGTGATTCATTACACTTCAATTAACATATCATCAATGGAATCGTAAATCAATGGCGAGTGGTGACAAATGACAGATATTTTCAGTTTCAAACTACTAAACATCATTAATTCCCATCACCTGAAAGAGCCCCGGGAGCTAAATGAGTTTACCCAACGCATAACATCCATTTAGATAAATGTTCCATCATTTTAATGATGGAAAATTTGTATTGGAGAGAAAAGGCAACAACGGGATCCTGATAGCAGCTGTACGCCTTTTCTCCTTGTAATATAATGCCCATCTTGTAATGCCTAAACAGATAATTGTCTCCATTTCAAACAGCACAAGGCTGTAATATTGCCATTTAGAACAGTGGGGGTGCGGAGAACGTAGGGTGAGGATAAACAAGCACACGCTGCTTCACCCGGTTGGGAAAACCGAGCCCATCACACACTCCCACATTGAGATTTTAGGGAATAGAACAACTCCTGGTTGAGATAATTACCCACCTAGGTGGGTTATGTGCATGCTCAGTAAGAGGCTTGAGCTAAGAATATGAATCAAAATACAACAATTTCAAAAGACAAAGGAAACTAAGGAGCATTTTGCAAGGTTCTCTTGTAAAGTCTTGGGAGGATGTCGTAGGTGCACTGTGTTCAACAAAGTGGAAAATAGGACAACGCAGACTTTTGACAAAGGAATTTCTCAGAGTATTTACAGGGCTCTTTTGTACATGGCCAGCATGACCGTTAGCCTGATACCTCTAGAGGATCAGATGATCCAAATAAATGTTTCCATTCTCTATGCAAATACCAAAGGCTTCATTGAAATTGTGGAGGAAAAAACATGCAAACAACCTATTTTCAGAGGAAATGGACAATCAGAAGGGTTTTTTGCTATGGTAATGAACTGCTGCGGTTACATCCGAGCACGAACAAAGACTCATTTCATTCCGTCCACAAACCTGTGAAGTGGACTTCCCTATTTGTGAGGGGGTCACGGCTTCACAATATGCTCTCTAGTCCCAGGTATGTTATCAGTGCCTTTGGCTTTGTTGTAAGATTGCATGTTCAAAATATGAATTAATACCCCTCCACTGAAACGCACCCAATCCCAACAAAAGGCCCGCATTCACTGTGGACAGCTCTTCAGCCCCTCTAATGGACAGGCTCTCCTCTCTCTTCACACCGCGCAGACAAAAAGATGAGGACCCATGAATATTTACCACTAAGTAAAGTTATTCCATTAATTACTCTAAGCACGCTTAATACTGTATCTGTGGCTACTTCTGTGGCGGCTCGTTAATGAACCTTCACACATCATTACCATATTAATTAATGCTCAACTCAATGGTTGTCAATAGGAGACTGCCAGAGTTGTCTCTCGGTTCTCTACAGCCCATCCGGGATGTTTCGATCACTTAGTATCAGCATCTGAATAAATCTACAGTGTGTTTATCACGGCAGGGCCCAGCGGTGTGCTGGAATAAAGCACGAGGAAAAAGTGGTTAACACCACTGAAGGCTGGTGGATCCGTATTAAGAGCATTGTGTAAATAAGAAGAGGGCGTAGGAGAGTTTGAGCTGTGCAGAGCCAGTGATATCTATATACAGGGTCACTGCTGTTTGTTTTTAGGGTGTGTGCCGGAGATTTTCCAAGTCACTGTCTGCGCTCTGTAACACAGGAAAATCTAAAGCATGACTCACTTCTCAACAAACGCAGCTGCTTACTGTATGATCTGATCTGCTAAAAGGGCTGACTGCACACTATTTTCTCCCTCTTTTCTTCTGGGCTTTTATTAAGAGCGACTGATTAAATGAAAAACATGGCTAAGTCTCGTAAAGACAGAAAAGTCAGCAATTGGAAAAAAAAGTGAAAAAACAAGCATTGTTTTTTTCTTTTTGATGTGATTGGCAGGATCCTGGCATTATATTGTAACACCCACACAGACTGTAAACAACAGCACTTTCTGACACGCAAACAGACTCAAAACCCACCAATTAAACCCAACTTCAATCCAGCCAGCCTTTATTCTGGGCGCTTTTTTCAGATTCTTTTTTTTTCTAAGCTTAAAAGGCAACAGCGCAGTCTGGTGAATGTCAGGCCTGTCTGATCCCCCAGATTCTTTGGACCTGCCCTCACATTTTGCTGAGCTAAGAACAAAGTACACAGAGTGCACACAGAGAGCTTTGCTGCCTTAATAGCAAGGAAGTGGAATTTCACTCCTGACCCAAAACAAACAGGGCCACATATTTCTTTACGCTATTCAAATGAGCTCATTGAATGCAAAAAGCCTTATCAAGTGAATATCCAGAGCACACTCCTCTGTGTCTTCAGGAGGTCTAATCTATTGATCCGCGAGAAAAGCCATCAGAAAACTGCCCTGCGCAAATTATTTTGTCTGCTGACAAGTCACAGCTGGGGCGGCTCAGGATCCAGGATACAGACAGTTAAAAAAAAACATTTCAAAATTATCACGTGAAATTAGAATAGCACAGTCAAAAAGTTCACCCTGATCACACACGTACGGTACATCACACGAGGGCCAACTCACACTGAACATTATGCAATCCTATTTTTATAACCAGCCCCTTTCCACCCTGTCAAGTAGGAGGACTGTCAATTCTACCCAGCCATATCGGGTTTCCACCCTTGCCCAGGTCCCAGCTCCTCTCCGACCACAGATCCTGTGCGCTATTAATATCAATAAGCTGCAGATTCCATTTCCCCAGACAAAGACAAAGAGAGAACAAGAGGCGATGACCGAGGGGAGGAACTAATACCGCGGGGTTACAACTTACTATCACCTCCAACTGCGCCGTACTGAAAAAAAGAGGGAACGTTCTGCACATGAACTCGCACACACTCTGTTTCACACACACACACACACACACACACACACACACACACACACACCATAATCATGGCAATGCAAATGTAGGCTAAATGCTGGGTGATGTTTTCCAATCAGCTCGGTAATGTTTAACTTACAGAACACATTCCTCCATGAATCAGGTTGAACTGCACAACAGTTTTATGTGAAATCTGCTAAATTCATTTAAATTCAAAAATAAAACACTGACAACGATGACTGTTATTTTCATCACAAGTCTTTTAATCTGCCATTTTGTATAAAAACTAAATTCCCTGATTTTAATTACCTTAAATAAACAAATTAATGCTATTTTTGCTTTAAAAAAGATGAATAAATGACAGGTTTCATTATTTTGCAATATTATACTTCACTATGTAGCAGTCTGCTTCTGCTTCTCAGGAAATACAGTAAAACTATCTGCACATTATACAACAACTCTGTCAATCACTTACTGAACACACCTACAAACACACCCGCACGGACATGCACACACATACATCCACCAGCGTCCCGTAAAAGGTAAAGAGAGGAGGAGGAAAGAAAGAGGAAGAGAGAGAGAGAGAGAGAGAGAGAGAGAGAGAGAGAGAGAGAGAGAGAGAGAGAGAGGGGGGGGGGGGGGGGGGGGGGAACCCCCCACCCCCCCCCACCCCCCCCCCCACCAACCCCCAAACCCCAAAAACCCCCCCCCCCCCCCC
>JBAJHX010000096.1:23216151-23240704 GCA_037176925.1 Amniataba percoides
CCCCCCCCCCCCCCCCCCCCCCCCCCCCCCCCCCCCCCCCCCCCCCCCCCCCCCCCCCCCCCCCCCCCCCAAACAACAAAACCCTTACAGACTTACCCATGAACAGTTAAACAGACTTTCATGATGTTCATGAAACTGTATATTGTATATTGAGTAGTTGAAGTAGTGTGTGGTAGTTGAGTGTGCTTGTGCGTGTATGTGTGTGTGTGTGTGTGTGAGAGAGAGAGAGAGAGAGAGCGAGAGAGAGAGAGAGAGAGAGAGAGAGAGAGAGAGAGAGAGAGAGAAAGGGAGAGACTAGAGCCCAGGCTGCAGTGTTGAGAGGGACTGGAGGTATGTGGTCTTAACACAACAAAAGCTGGTGCCTTGCTCTAGATTAAATATGCAGGAAGAGGCCCCTTTGCATAAACACAAACACTCAGCAAATGAAGAACTGGCACAGAGCAGATGCCTGCTGAGAGCCCTACCTGTCCTGGCCTCTTTTAATTAGACAAGAGCAGGCAGAACAAATGAACATCAACACGGTCACACAAGGCAGGACAAAAGAAAGGACGGGAGAAAAAAAAAGAAAGTACTTCCTCGATCCTCAAAAATGTCCTTAATGAGAAGAACAGAAGTTGGTGGAGAAGAAAAAAGTGGTGCACAAAATTCAATTCATACAGAAGATATTTGATTTTTTCCTCTGGTATGATTGTGCTTACACCTTGTCTGATAATGTACATAAGTATTCCACATTTAAACTAACTTCACTTTTCAGATTACTGGCCAAAATCAGTTAAACCTAACAAGCCCGTGTTGAAATCTTCATGCTCTGGTTATACTCCTGTAACCAGAGCATGAAGACTTCAACATGGAACTGCTTAATTACTACCTAAAACACTAATTAAAATCTAAAATATCAAATTTAATTAATTTAAGTAGGTCATTTTTTGGTGTGGGTTTTCATTAAATTATGTCCTGGATTAAAAAAATACACCTTGTGATCCTTTAATTCATCTTCACACGTGCGTCTCCTCCACACACCTCCTGGTGGAAATGGGAAAGAATAAAAGCTGAATTTTAATCGGCAGAAAAAATTGATTTATACCGAGGTCCATTGTCCATGTCTCTCTTTCTTAAGTCTCTCGATTACGTCTCCACTTTCCTCCCTCCCTCTTACACTCCTCATCTATCCGTCTCTCCCTCTGTTTTTTTTTCTCATATGGACAGGAATGCAGAAGCGTGTGGTGTCGGGGGGAGGAGGGGGCTGTCAGAGTTAAAAAAAAAAAAAACGGAGGAGAAAGGGAGCTGAGCCCCCTCCAGAAAATCTGGGGAGTGGCATCAGATGCTGAGTGACACATACTGATGTGGCCAGTCAAAGATGTCATTTTCATGTGAAATCCTCTCAAATGGTTCATGGGGAAGTGGGGGTGGAGGTGACACTAGGTGAAGGGAGGCTTGCAGAGGGGGAAGAGAGGGAGAAATCTGAAGGGTGAAAGGGAGTCAGGGAGGGAGAGAAAGGAGAGCAGGAACGAGACCTCTGGAAAATAAACAGGGTGTAGGGTTTCAAAGGCGAGGGGGGGGACACAGGCATTCCATTGTTGAAGCCAATTATCAGTGGAAAATAATAACAACAGATGGATCCAGAGCGGCCAACTTGTGCCGGAGCACCCTGGCGCTGGAGAACAGATGATGAAATGTGAGAGTGCTGGTGGAGGAGTTGGGGTGTGTGGAGGGGGGCACGCTGCCCCACAGTCACACACACACACACACACACACACCAGATGTGAACTTCCACAAGGACAGTTTAATATGTGCTCTCTGGCCACCACTTGTGTGCCGCGCAGCTTGGGCATACCAGACGACGACTTGGTCAACACCTCCGCGCGTTCAAAAGGGCCGTCTGAAGTCAGATGACACATATGGCTCCCGTGTTGCCGTGTGATAAACTCAAATCCGCGCGTTCCTTTCATGTTCAACAAAGCTGGGTCATTTGATGGCGAACACATGCTTGTTGCTGTAAGTGGAGTGCTGTAACAACACCACAATGTGTAGTAGTCGGAATGAAGATTTTTTTTCTTTTTTTCGCCTTTTTTATTCAAATCAGCACATATCCCGGGTGACCTGTTGTGATGTTTTCATTTGATGTTTTGCGGCGTGCCTAACGTTCACAGACAGGCAGATGCTACAGTGCAGCAGACAGACCTCATTGACTCTGGCTTCATTCACAGATCCCTCATATCAGCCACAGACTGACAGGCGGCGGAGGGGGCTGCAACCTTAAAACAAAACCAATTCTCTGTGTGCCTTGTCAAGGGTGGGAGATGTCAGCAGATAGCGGTACAAAAGATCTGCCCTTCCTTTTCACAAGAAAAGAGAAGTTTTCGTTTCATTAACTCCAGACTAAAGCGTAATTATCTCCCTACAGACCTTAATCACCAACAGAAGGATAATAGAACAAAAAGCAGTTTCTTCTTCAGTCATTAAAGTTTTTTTTCCATGTTGTTGTTCTTTTTTTTTCTCTCCTCTGCGCTTCAGATGAATCCATCAAATAATGCAAAAGAATCGCGAGGGCACAAGTGAAGTCTCACTTTTGAAATGCTCTGTGCTGGATGGTAAAAGAGTTTGGCCATGAAACAGACTCCTTTGCTTGAGCGAACCATCTTTGGCCTCTTTCTATCTGGCTGTTTGACCTGACTGCCGGCCACTGAGAGTAGAGGGCAGCACACACACACACACACACACACACACACAACCAGCTGACTGAAGTGGTAAATGACTGTGATTGAAAATGCTTGAACTGAAATCAGGTTGAACACCAAAACACCACTTTGAAACAGAATATTATCTGAAGGCCTGAGATTGCTTAAAGGTGCTGGAGATACTGTACCCCAAATGATAAAGCTCTGGAGAATTGCCCACAAGGATTTCTACGGGAGGGAAGAAAAAAAAAAGAACGGAAAACTTTGCCTAGATTTAATTAGCTTATGAGAAATAATTGCCATTAGCAAATCTTGTCAAATGGGGTTGAGGCATTTTGCTGGGGAAAGAAAAAAAGTCATATTTTTGGACGATGAGGAGACAAAGGGTTTTCAAACAGGAACTGGCGGGCCATCAACCGTTTTAGTGCACTGAGACTGAGGTCGAGTTAATTAGACTATTGTCATTTTAATCAGGACAGCTCGGCGGCCATCACTTCCTGAAAGAGCCAGTGGACTTTAAATGTCTGAGGGATTTTTTTGTGTGTGTGTGCGTGTGACTGTATCTGCATGTGTACTGTATGTGTGTGTGTGTGTGTGTGTGTGTGTCGGGCCCGAGGTGTCACCCAGCCATGGGTTACAGAGCGTGGTCTGGTTCTCTCACATGCTTAGAACATTAATGAGCTGGAGACACACCAAGGAAACAAAGAAGCCCGGAGGATCACCAGGGGAAACTACTCGCCTCTGCTCGACTCATGTCTCTGTTCATTTGAAAATAATTTAAATATCAAATATTTGAAATAATTTGCTTCTCCCTGGCTATCAGATTTTGAATAGAGCCTTTCATGTCTTCGTTATTATGTTCTTCGCTGGCATTAGGATTTAAAACATAATTAATGTAACCATATTTTCGAGGTGCTTACCATTATGTTACAATAATGGTTTATTTTTTTCCGATTTCCATATTTTATGAATACAATCGGCAGTTCATATTAACAAACCAAAGAACGGCAAATGATATATAAAATCTTTGCTGAATGTCATGAATCTAAAGAGAGTTTTAATCTAAACTGACAAAGGACTGGATTTAACCTCCTCTGGGCTCGCAGGATGAAATCTACTTTGTGCCACCTTTAGTGAGAGAAATAAGGTAACGATGGCCGGCCCTCGAAGCGAGAGCGGGGAGGAGGAGCTGAGCGCCGGAGCTGTCAGTGGAGCTCTGCCAATCAGCAGGGGTGATAAAAGGGCCAGCCCAATATTAACACCAAAACATCTTTGTACCTTTTCCCCTGGCCATAGTTCAGGTCATCTGTGGACAAGGTGACAATGGCGACCTGCAGACAAATGCTGGTGAACTTCCCCCCCGTGACACCGCCGTCAGCCCCGGGGCAGGACTGGCCAATGACATTAGCAGAGCGTCTGGGTACAAAGTCGACCGGCACAATATTTCATATTCAGTGACCTCAAGGGAAACTGCATTAAAGAGGAGATTCTAACGGATTTGACTCCATGCCACTTTTTACTGTGTCTGTTTATGATTATATTAATAGTTCCGTAAGTTCATCGTTTTTAACATTGGTCATTAATATTTCACAGGGAGTTAATATTAATCTGATCAGAAATTATCTTCCTTCAATAATTCAATACAGGCATTAATAATTCAATAAAAAGAATCTTCAGCATATTTGAGGGGAAAAACTGGAGACGTTCAACAGCTAAATGTGAGAAAATGGAGTCAAAGAAGTCACATTCCAGCATGCAGTCAGCTAAATACAGTGAAAGCTAAATCTAATGAATGGAGATTGTCAGCAAGGAGAGCTAACAAGCACAAGTTTATAAAAAAAAGATGGAAAAAATTACAGCGTCCTTCTTGTTTCACCTAAACTGCTTTGTAATCCAGACTTAAATGTGCCGACGACCACTGGTTGCTGCCTCTACTTGTGTGCGTTTGCAGATAAGAAAGACATGCAGACTGCGAAGCCTCTGCGCCATTAAAAGCCCTGAACTGCCAACGTTCCTCCACCAGAGATTTACAGGGATTAGATGGTGAAATAAGGGCCTAATCTTTATTTGACAGGGAAGCCAATCTCTGGCTCACTGGTCAACCCCTTGCGGTAGGCCCCTCTCTCACAACTCACTTTTGCCGCCACATACCTCAGGCTTATTTAAATCCACATTTAGGATGCATATTGTGCCCTCTATGAGGTCTCAATCTAATCTTCAAACCAGAAAAGGAGACAAAAAGTGTTTCGTTTTTCAAGAGAGAAGCGTGCGGATGCATAGTGCTAGAAAGACTTATTCCATAAATGATGTCCTATATTGGGTCACTGCCTTACCTGCATGTGAGTACATCTCGATGGCTATTTCCTTTTGTAATTTTCCTCCCTTTTTTTTGGTCTTAGCTATGCCTGATTGAAAATCTAACCAATTTCCATGTGCAGTTTAATGACAGATGGAAAGAGATATTTCATGGAGATGTATAGTCGAGACTGATAAACTATTAATCACACTGCCGGACAATGACACCAGCTAAATTTAAACGCAAAGTGAAAAAGCGACAAGTAACAGCCTCCCTTACTCCTTAAATTATTCATTACTGTGTGGTGGTGGGGGGCTGTTATTGCACAGCATATAGAATCAAAAATAGCAGATTCCACTTAATTACAGTGTGCGTTGATGGTGGACACAGATGTCTCGGTGTGGGCCGACAACCCTTTTCCTCTGTTTAACCCCGGCACATACGTCCCTCTTCTGCTCAGTGTCTGACCGGCAGAGTCACTGCCAAGATGATGAAGATGCTGAGAGAGTGAAGAAGGAAGTGAGTGATGATAAATACAACCTGGTTATTTAGTGTAATGTTAGTGCTGATGCATTGCAGTCCAATGCATCATGTTTCTGTCGATGGCACTATTTTCTCTTTCTGTTTGGCTATGATGGCTGATGCATTCAAACAGAAAGTGTTCATGTGATGCGTTCAAAAGAAGTCACTGTTGCTGTGACTCCTAATTGATATCGCATCCTTTCAGAAGAATTCCTTCCATAGAAAGACCCACCAGAAACCAGTTGCGCATGGTTTTCTGATCAAGATTTCCATTATGGATTTCTCCCCCAAAGCCAAAGGGCCCATTTTTTTGTGGAAAATTTCTTGCTTGGAGCAATTCCTGGAAGGAGAAATTTTTTTTTTTTCAAATTCTGGACACCTTGTTCCTCTAGATAAGATGGTTTACCTGTTGCTCTATTGTGTCTGATCAAGCTGTTTGCGTGCGACAGATGCAGATTTGTGCTCACCTCCTTCAATAAGTAGTCCCCACTTAAAATTCTCTAGGTTTTCTGCCTAGTTTACTCTTCATTGTGGTTGAGTGAATGAGATTTTTTTTCCTTTTTTCAAGCGCTGCTCTACCAAAAGGTGCAGTACCTTTTCAAAAGTGACCACATTCTGAGCACTATGCATCACTTTCACTTTGATTTTTGTGTAAAATATTTGGTCGCTACTTGGAAAAAAAAAACCCCGAAACACTGCATGTGAAAACACCCACTGACATCTGAAACTCTTTCCTCAAGTTAAAGAAAATCTGAGGTTGGAAATGATTGAGATCTCAATGTCACAAACCCTGGTTTGAACTAAAATTAGTGCTTTGGGTGTACTTTGCTTAAAAACTGTGTCTACACTACATTAGTGAAGATTCAGCTGTGTGGCAGAGGCAGAGCGCACCAGAAGCAGAAGCTCTGTCAAGAGGCCCATTATTTCCACAAACCAGCTACCTCATTGGTTTTATTCTCTTCTGTAACTGCAATGAAATGAACATACACAAAATACTGTTTAATGTGAACATCTCCCACTACTGTTCTCTCTCCCTTTTTAATTACTAGAAACATAGTGGCTTATCTTAATGTACGGCATGTAACTAAAAATCTGAATAAACTGATATGTGCAATAATGACACTTCATGTAATATGGTAGGTTTGTTTTGTTTTTAAAGAAGTGACATACAAAGTTCATACAGGTACCAGATGACATTTTCCTGGCTGGCAAACAAAGGCTTTGTTTGTGTGCTCCACATCCT
Source organism: Amniataba percoides (assembly GCA_037176925.1). Taxonomy (NCBI): domain Eukaryota; kingdom Metazoa; phylum Chordata; class Actinopteri; order Centrarchiformes; family Terapontidae; genus Amniataba; species Amniataba percoides. Next base: position 23,222,891 of record JBAJHX010000096.1, read on the forward strand.
CCACTCAGTGTTTTTCCCTCACTATCTCTCTCCCTCTCTCTTCCTTCTATCCTGCACGGCTCACAGCAGCAAACAGAGTTGTACGCAAAACTAAAAGCCATAATGCATTATATTGTTTGGTGTTAACATTTGAATATTTAAATGGTGTGTTTTAGATCTAGATATTCCTGTTTCAATTTCCATATACTGCACAGTTAACTTTTCCCACATGGTAGGTTGAAGACTTTGTGTCCACATTTGCATCTTTTCTACACAATGCTGCTTTGACACGCCGTCATTTTCATGATTATGTCTTTGCTTCATACGTACTGGTTAACAACGCAAGTTACCCATGTTTAATAAATGACTACTGTACGTGGCCTGTGTCAGAGCCACAAAGCTGAATATGTGAATCACCCACGTACATGCCACTTAACCAAATTGGCAAAGCTGATAAGCCATATTTACATAGCAGTGTTGCTGGGTGTGATTACTATCAGTAAAACTTCCCCCCACGCTTTAATGGAAAGTTGGGATATAACTTAGTGCGGATTACAGCTGCCCTCAGGAAAATAGCTCAATTACACCCATGGATATAAACACTCATGTGGCTGTCAGAGTGGTAAACAGATGTGGGGTGACAGTCTGTAGTACACGATCAGTCAAGCAGCTGTTGCTGCACCTTCATTCATTCACTTGTTCTGATGATGGATTCCAATTTCTCCCCCCGCAGCTGAACATGCAGCCACACTATTTGCTTACGGGGCAGCGGCAATAGGCAGATTAAGCTGCTGAGAATATCATTAACGTGCTCCCAGCGTTAAGCTAACGCCTGCTGCACTTTTACTGGCGCTGTCAAACAAAACAGTTTGTAAGAAGTGGACCTCATGGATGGACTGAGTGTGACCTTCGCCCCCGTCCCTGTGTGCAGGCCGCTCTGCGCTGATGCAGGGCAGCTCTGAAAACAACCAACTTCTTTTCCAAACGGGAAAAAAAAGGCGACATTCAGAGTGATGTCATGCGATGTTATTTTGTCTTGGCGCACAGCGTATTGAAAAGGACATCCCCTTTGGCTGTTGTCTCATTGGGAGCCTACCTGTCACGCGGCTGATATGACGCTCTTTGAATGCAGCGTGTACATGTGATCAGAGCTGCAGCGAGCACCCCAGATGACAAAGTGACTAGAGGTGTCAAAGCAGCCTACAAACAGGCCTGTCCTCTTCCAGACAGGAAGCTGGGAGCTGCAGAGGAGCTGCCTTGTCTCATCTGCCAGCAGCGCTCGCTGCCTCCCCGCCTCATCACAGGGACCACGTCTGATGGTGTGCACAACTCCACTCCGGACGGCTGTTTTGATTTCAGCCTGTGTGACACATCTGTTGCTTGTCACGTCGCGTTGAGCCTGTCTGCGAGCTGAGCGCGACCGGAGCAAATGTGCCTCTCATCCCTCTGTCCGTGTTTACAAACAGGGCTCACGCGTACAAACAGGCCAGCATGGTGCACATCATGCGCAGGGTCAGGAGGCCGAACGGGACACCACGTGCACCTGTGCCGTCGCTGTCATAAGCCATCAATCCTGCTGCAAACGTGTGCTGCGCAGGCCGCAGAGTGTGAGTGCTCTGCTAACAAACCCTGTGTGAAATCTTAAGTAAAAGTCAGAGGTAATTGCAGTGTTGATTGTATATAATAGGGAAAAGAAAAAGGTATGGATCTTGGTCACTTTATTATGCTTTAAGTATTCCCCATCATTGTACACTGCCTACTGAAAATACATTATTTCCCTCCCATGTCTAATTGAGAAAATTTGCTGCAGCTGTAAATCAAATCTCCATCTAGGCTGCATTCCTCACAATGTGCTCTTTATGGGCTTTTAAAGTACTTTGTGAGAGCATTTTGCACAACTACCAAAATCAAGGATATTCTGTGCAAGACTCCCACTGTCAGCTTTAATACATGAGCGATGACCATGGCTAATTGGATCCATCGAATCCATCCATCTATGAAGTACACATGCTATATCAGCGAAAATCAAACGACATTGTTTCACTCAGTGTAAGGCAAGCCCGGCACTGAAGAGCCAGAAAGGTATTTATTAATGGGATGTTACAGTAGCTTAGGAGGGCTGCATTCACAAGTGCTTCATTTCTATGTCCTTGTCTTTCCAATCAATATTCAAAAGTGCCTCGTAATTACACGTTTAGGATTCATTTACATGCAAAGTGCCAGCGTGGCCATAAAATGAAGTGAAAAAGTTGTCTGAGATTTTTTTTCCTCTCATTTTTATTTTTTATTTCACTCTTCTTTTGTATTTGAAAATATTTAATCATTTCATTCAAAATAAAAACAGCTAAATGAGGAAACTAAGGTTTGTCTATATGACCGATTTGCATGAGTACCAACCCCCAGCCTGTTATGTAAATGCAATCCCTCTTAAGAGGGTGGGGAAAAATTTGAGATGGCTCATTTACATTGTCAAATGACACAACACTCATACTTTCCATTTTCTATGTTTTGCAGAAACTCTAACCTGGAAACGATCAGCGAGCGCTGCTCACCAGCGAGTCAACGTAACAATACAGCTGCAAGACGAACTGAAATCGGGCTGGATGGTGCACAACGTGATCGAACACCGTGACTGCCATTTTGACCGGCCTCATCAGACCACAAGACAACGCGTAGCGGCGCAGGCACGGTAGGGAGGCACAACGCTGCTACGGGGCTCTAATATATTCAAAGAGGGATCATTTACTTAAGGCTTGCATCCAAGGATCAGTCTGGCCTTCATTAGCCTCAATCTGACACGGATGTGAACAACATGTTGGCTTGCCACATGAACACTGCCCCTCCTCCCTCCAAGCCCCAAACACTCGACTCCCCTCCCCTCTCTGAGACCTGCACTGCAAATTCCTCTGGAAATATCACAGGTTGTTAGCATTCCAGAGAGAATTTTACATGGCTGTACACTCAGGCCTTAATTAGAGACACTATTTGATCATTCAGCAGCTGGGCTTTATTAAAAATACGGGTTCACATCGGCCTACAGTCACCCCCAGCTCAATGAGAAAGAGCTCACGGAGGCAGAGGAGTCTATGAAACAAGAATATGAATATTCATCACTTGAAGCAGAGGGTCCCTGTACGGGAAATCTACGCCCCTGCAAAGCAGTATTTACACTCAGCTTCAAACAACATTTGAGTTTGCTGGAACATCTTGACAATATTAGTATTTCATTATATATCACTCAGTGTCATCCACCTCTGAGAGGAGGCAGGGGGAAGAATATTGTGTGTTTGTTCAATTTTTTTTTATTTGTATTGCACTTTAGTTGAAAAGCTGACAAGAGGAAATAACTTCAGTGAGGAGACTGTAGCTATAAAATAAATGTAATGTACTGCTTCACATGACTGAATATCCCGTGATAGTTCCGATTGACATGTTTTTAACAAGTGATACACACTTAACATATATTTAAATAATAAAAATCTACAACCTCAATCAAAACAAAACCTTACAACCCTTCCCTGAAAGCCTCAGCCTAAATGTCAGCACAGAACCTGAGCTACATCGACCTGAAAAGAACCGAGGAGATGTAAACTATATCTGACCAAGGTCGACAGGGACTATAAAACAAACACCGGGTTTAAGGTGAAGTCTTTCCTCCGTGAAGGTTAGCCCTGTTTTGTGTTTACACTACACTGTGGGCTTTGAAATTGTTTTGCAGCGCGGACGCTGCCCAGGGTCATTGTTTGTTTTTGACGTGTTTATACACCACACAAGGAGTAATGACTTCTAGGATAGTCGGGGGGATGCAGACATGACACTATCTGCAATTTTCTTTACTTTTCAGGATCACGTGTCAACTTCCAGCGGTCAGCACCGAGAGGACTCGCGCTGACCACGTGGGCCTTGTCGCTGTCGTCGCGTCCAGCATGATTCAAAGCGATGTAAATATGTAACTGCATCAGGAAGTGAGGAAATCGGTTGCTATGCAAAACCTTTCTTATCATTTTGTGGCGCCCACAACAATTTCCATACAGTGTCCTCCTTTTATAAAACAGTTTAGTAAATAATGGTGAGTTTGATGCAAAGCTAACAAACGAAATGTTTCTGTGTAAACAGGCTCACACTGTCTACTGACGGACACAAAAGTACTTACTTTGATCTCTGGCTCCACAGGATGTCACCAATGGAGTCTCCTGGCTGGACCGGCGAGCAGCAGATAGAGGGGGGAGGAGAGAAGCAGAAGAGAGGAGGTAGGAAGGAAAGTGAGTGGGGTGGGGGCGGTAGGAAGGTAGGGAAAAAAAAACAGTGGAAATTATTTGAAACACGAAGGTGACTAACAAAAGGCAAACACAATCAGCTTATTAAACAGTAAAAGTGGAGTCACCTCACATGCTATTTGGTCAATGGTTGTTACATGTGTGTGTGAGAGTACACACACACACACACACACACACACACACACACACACACACACACACAAAACCCCCTCTGAGCTGAGTATGAGGGCAGGAGTGAAGGGACACAAAACAGTTCACTGTTAAATTAATATTCATTAGGGCAGAATTAAAGAGGTTTCACTGTGCCCTCCTTTAAATATCTGTGAATACACATTTTGCATCTCAAACAAGAAATCCCGATTAAACAAGTAGTGACACATTACAAAATAAATTAGTCCAAATTAATTTGAGCATTGAACTAACTGCTTTTAAATACTGCTCCTCCCTAACCTTAGATCAAGCACTTTTCATTACTGGCTTCTGAAGACTGAACCCCTGCAGTGTTGATGGAAAAATAATAACAGACTGCTCCTGTTTTTGTTCATATATATTTATTCATATCATATATAAATGAGGCTCCAGCAGAGCGACCACCCGAGTATTCTGGACGAGCTTGTTCGGGGTATTAAAACGCCCTTTTCAGATGGCCACCCCTTCGCAGTCAGCCTCTCACAGTTGAGCTCTGTCATTCAGTCACACTGCCCCGTACCCTTCGCCTCAACTCCTTCCCTCCGTTTGCAAACACAGAGGGAAGAAACAGCTAAATGTGTTTCCTGAAAGGGAGGAGAGGTGGAAAAAGCCCATCCTGCCCCGAATCACCGCCGCCCCACTAGCCACTGGCCTTTCTGCAGAGGCAGCAAAAGTTCCCCGAGAGGGGAGTGTCTGCCAACTCAAACAGGGCTCGTTCCCCTCTCTGTGGGCCGCCAGCCGCCCATGTGGGCCTGCGCTGGGCTTCCTGAGGGCTCGCTGCAGCTGGAGCACTTTGAATAAAGGTAACAGCAATGTCACAGCTACTGTAAACTTGCTGGGCTGCTCCTGTCAGCAGGACGTTCCCAATCAAAGCAGAAACAACCCCACCTAAAACACAACGCTTTTTTTTTCTTCTTTTTTTTTTCTCTTTCCACCGGCCCCAAGTCCAAACTTCCCACGAATCACAAAGAGAGCACACATGCGAGAGGGCAACCACTGTTCCCTGATCTTGCCAAACAAAATGCCAAGAGACCTGGAGTGACATTCAGCTCTGGGGTTTAAAAATACGAGCAATTTGAAAGTGATTAGAGTCTTATTTTATTGTTGAGCGCCTGACACAGGAGAGGAAACCAGAACAATCAAGCCGACTGACTTTTTTTTCTGCTGAATTTAGAAACACTAATTAGTTTTGCTCTCGTAAAGCCAACCTGAAAACGACCAATTAGAAAGTGAAAATGAGACGTGCAGAGGAAACAAGAGCTTGTCATTTCCACTGTTTAAGTCCCATATGCACAACTTTACTGCGATGACTTTCACACACACACACACACAGGAGATATGTGTGAAAGCGTGCCGCCTACTAAAATCCAATGTCACGTCCACACGCTGACCAGTTAATGGCACTTTACATCAAACAGCATTTTGCTTAGTTAGAGGGAAACTATTACAGATCTGTACGGCCACATGAAAGCCGGGCCGAGCAGCTTGGGCATGCAGATGTCTGAAGCACCAGGCTGGGGAGAGGATACAGCCCACCAGGCTGACCACAGCAGCAGCTGCTTTCAGCTACAGACCTACCAGGGCCAAAATGTTACCCCCTCACAGGTGCCTTGTTTCTATGAATTTCCTCTTTCAAGGGTAGCGGAATAATTCTGTTTCATATAAACAGCGGGGGTCGGTACCTTCACGTGCTCATATTTCACTGTCTCTGTGGGCCTGGTTCACGTTCAGTCAGTCATTAGAAATTAACGCACAAACTTGTGGAAATTATCTTCAGGAATTTCCCTGCTATTCCCCGAGCAAACAGTGGCGAGTGTTTCATCACTGTCGGACTGAAGACGGATGGGCTGTCAGTGCCTTCCCCTGTCCAGGATCCAGCTCCTGGGCTGGGAAGTGGCTAAAAAAGGCCGGGGCTACGCTTTCCAGGCCCGCGCCTTTTACTGGGAGTAATTCTCAGATGCCAGGTCGCTGCCAACGTCCTTGCAGCCAATGGCAGAGAGGCCAGTAAGTTCACATTAACTGCAGAGTGTAACTGCGCTGAACATCTGCTCATGAATGAGAGCGCTGCCCACTAACTCAGCGAGTTGAGGCCCACTGATGAAAAATTCAACGTTCTCCTGGCTGGCACGCTTGTTTTGCACAATTCTCCTGAGCCCCCAGAATTATATTAAGAGAATTTCAGCACGGCCTGGTGTATCTGAGAGAACAGCTGGCACTGAAAAGGGATCTGCCGCTCTGCGAGAGCTCAGGGACTTCACACGGGATCTGCCTTCCCCTACACCATTTGTCCTTGAAGGAAAAAATATCAGTGTTAAGCACCCAGGTAATAATAAGAAAGCGGAGGCTACATTTAGCTGATTACACCACCCATGAGCGCCACGCCGGACGGAGCATAACCGGTGAGGACATGAATCGATATGGAGTGGAAAGAGAAGACAGAGGGGCAATCGTGACAATAAGTGGCTCCCTCGGGAGACCTATTCACTATACCTCTCCTTTGTTTGGCTTGTTTAGCTCATTAGATTGTTAACTAGGAAGTATCAGTCCAATCAGAAACAGAAGCAGTCTGTTCAGGGGGCATCAAAGTCTTTGGAAAGTATGAAGACAGTCCCACAATGCTGTCCTTCAATTGCTGCAATTATGTGCCCGGTAAGACAGAGCAGACCAAACATATTAGCCAAAGAAAGCAGTTCTACCGTCAGATCAAGTCAGGGAAAGTTAAATGTGTGGAGTAACATGAACTGACAAAGTCTTTCCCCTGAACATGATGAAACAGCTTCTCAGTTTAAAAATGTTAAGTTTAAGGAAGTGATGACTCCTCGCAAACACTAAGAATAAAAGATTACCACACTCAGTAATTTCACTTCTGCGTTTCAGTGAAATACAGTTAACAGATTTCTATATGTCAGCACACAACACAACCTGAGTGACTATGAAACTTTCATCACACTGGTTTGATCTACATTTCTTGCTCTTCTATGCAACGCACTGAATCATGTGGAAATCGTGGCAGTGGCCCAGAAAGAAAAAGGCTCTGCGAATGTAATATTGCCATTGAAAACCAAGGAGGATGTCTGGAGAGAAGCTCATTTAGCTGGTGACAAATGACGGCACTTTGTCTTCCTGACAAGATCCCTCCTTCATCAAATGTCCAACTTCACATGGAAATAGGAAATCACACATTATCACACTGACAAACAATTACAACCATGTCATTAGCGGCAACCCCGGGCCTGAAACCATTAACAAAACACAATGTTGCGCACCACGCTAACCATCAGAAGAAACACAGGATGTAGATGAAAAGACACAGATAAATCAATCACGACACAAACAACCTGATGCTTACAGTTTGGGAAGCCTCTAAATGTTAGGAAAGAGGGGAGATAACGGCGCTTTGTGCCAACTAAATATATCACAAAATAATCTCACGCAATCAAAAGTTCCTCATCTCTGCATAAAGATTTATGTCTGTGCTGATGACAGAACAGTGCTTGCCTTTTATTAAAAGTCAACACTTTAGAGGAGTTTCTCTCTAAGTGACTTAATCAGATACAGAGCATTAGTATCTTTTTTAATACATCTCCCGGTGTCAGGCTGCAAATGAAAAAAGCTAGCCTCTGTAAATATGACTGCTTACTTCTAACACAAACATTGTTGACACCTAATGTAATTTCAGCGGGACATCCAAGTGAAAGCGCACCGGGGTAATATAATGCTCTTAATGAGAATTCCTTCCAGCTTGAGACCTTGGCGAGATAGCCATAATGCATGGCTTCTCTTTTTAATAAAATAATTGTTACAGTTATTAAAGATGAATCTCATCACAGTCGAGATGACAAAATAATTCATTACCAAAACCAAGGCTTTAAATAGCTGCAAATTATGAAGCCCTACCCCCCACCCCTTGAAAATACACTTCCAGATAAATGGGTTCGTTATTTCATATAAATATTAGATATACGCTGCCCTTGAAAGGAAAGAAATATTGCAACTGTCCATTAAGAAGTTTGCAGACACACAACGCACCTTGCACATAAAACCAATGTGTCGATAACCTGTAACCACACAAAGCAAAACAATAATTAATGAGATTTCACAAAATGCATTACAGCCCTTATTCTGGTTATGACTCAAAGCACCGTGGCGGCATAATCACTCATTCTAATTGATCTTATTGTGTTCTTGTTCATGTTTAAGGAAACCTTTTAAGAACTTCCAAAGCTGGACGATTAACCTGTTCTCTTATCATTATGCATTGTTGTGATTTAAATTACAGTCGTAACGATTTGTTGCTGTGTTAAAGCATCAGCGTCATTCAGCGTCCATGGTTATTTTCATTATGTCCACTTTTATATCTACATGCTCATGCAAATTGTTTAAGCGCAAATTACTGACAATTGCCTCTTAGATCTCCAACTATTAAGATTAACATTAAGATTTATCTTAAGTTTTCTTACTCATTTTGTCCAACAAGTCAAATGAATAATCAATATGTTGATCGATCTAGATGAACTGATCTACTCATCGCTCTGTTTCAGCAGTGAATACAGCCACATGGCCAGCTGCAGCCTACACGATACCGCACATTAACCACTTTATCTCCTTTTGGTACCTGCAGTTTTCTCCTCACAGGACCTCTATGTGTGAAACAGATAATGTGCTGGAACGCGTTTGTACAAACTTGCACCGATCCCTCCCACCCCAACCCCCTTCCCGTTCACAGCTCTCTTCTAGCTTTATTTATGTATTCAAAAGAGATAATTTACAGTGATGGCATGGAAACTTCCCAGCATGCCTTTTAACCTGTCGTTTTTCACTCTCTCCGCAGCAGGATGTCCAGAGGAAATGCTTTATTAAGATCCTGCCGACATGAAGAGCTGCTGTGACTTACTGGTGCATTACTGTCTAAAAGGCAAAGTTATTTAGACCAATAAAAGGCTAATATATTGTTGGAGTGGAATTACACAGAAGTTATCTCTGCCTTAATAACATCACCGCAACCCCTGATGTTGTTTAGATCAATAAAGCCCATTAAAGTACAGACCTCAAGCGCAGATAAGACTGCGCTGCCACAGCAAAATACTGCTCGCTGGCATCTGAGAGAGCGGAGGTCTTTCTCTGGCAAACAAAAAGTGGCCAAAATGAGAAAAACACTTCAAACTTAATACCATAAAAACTTTAAATCCAATGAAGTTCATTGTCTGCCTTATGGAGCCTTCTGGTCTGCTGGCAAGGCAGATAAACAAGTGGAAAGATACTAATGGATTTTAGATATTGGTCTGACAGAGTAAAGCAAAAGTGGTGGTGGTGGTGGTGGTGAAGGGGGGCTTACCGCTCTTCATGTTAAAGCAAAGGTGAACCTGTACTACGGCCCTCAGCTAGATCTCTGTGCTGAGTTTCCTGTTAGGAAGAGGAGGGCTTGAAACGCTTCATTCTTTCAGCACTTCCAGAAAAAAACTCAGCACAGCCTCACTACAAAACTCTGCCTGCACCTTTGCCTTTGTCCTCTTCCACTGTTGCGTAAGACCTACAGTTTGCCATTTATTAGTCAATTTGCATCTCTAATCATTCTTATAATCTGCTGCAATGATGTCATTGTTAACAGTTGCTGATTCTGAAATGTGATGTATTTAACGCACTTTCACCAGGGGAAAAACAAAACGCAAATGTGCATATGAGTGAATGTAAACTGAAAAAAAAAGAGAGAAATAGAGATAAACGTCACAGACTAATGCCACCTACAGTGGTAAGGTCACCAGACTCTGCCGAGGGTGGTTTTCCGTCACACTGCGCTCATTCTTAGCAGTGTCCACCAGGTGATGCACTAAATCATCTGTGCAGCAACTGTCCATCAGCCCATGAGGTGCGATGACCACACTCTGGCCACTCCCTCGAGGCTCCGCCCCACATTATGATGACAACACAGAAAGGAGAAGAGGACTCAGGAGTGTGTGTCTGTGTGCGTGTGTGTGTGTGTCTGTTCACGTTTGCTTTTGGGAGTGCAGACAGCGTTCACGTGCACTTGTAAATTGCAGCATACAGAGACACCACAGTTCTCCACAGGAAACCACAGGAAACAGAGTTTTGACGCTATCTCTATAAGCACACGAAAATGACAAACAAGATTTTTTTTTTTGTTTAAGAACAACGTGTCCCCTAAGCCTTATATGCTGTCAATAGGAAGTTTACAGACAGCCAAGTTACACAGTTGGGGGAACTGCACTCGAAGCAGAAACTGTTTTTAAAAAAAAGCTTTTACAGGGTTTCTGGTGCTTTTTGCGCCCTCTCACCTCAGTGTGTATTTCAAAGGACCACTCTGGCAGACACTGTGACTTAAGCACTGGAAAGTAGTGCTAAGACTCCCCCCAAAATGTTTCCATCCACTTTATTTCTTTCTTTTTTTTACATTTTTGTTGTGATTCACTGTTCTTGCTGTCATCATCTGGTAGCTGTACCTGTCACAGATTTTATGTTTATTTAATTACTGATTCATTTTCAAATCGGAAATTTCATCACACTGTATACTGAATGACAGTTCTAATCTTTTTTACATAGTTAAAGTAAAATTTTAGGACTAACAGTTTCTCCAAATGGAGCATAGCTACAGTCCTGTCTGCTTTTAGACCAACAGAGGGAGAATATCTGTGACACACATTTTAAATATTCACAAAAAGCTGCTGATCATAAAGCCAGCTAGACCAAGCTAGACATCATCAGCATCGGACAGATGTAACACAGAGATCTTTAAGAGGTCCAACAGAGTATTTGTGAAATGTGATATCTGAGTTCAAGACCTTTTAGGAACTTAAATTTAGATACTTTAAAAACAAACTGTGAAAGTGAACGCAGAGACAGGATGGAAGATGCGTGTGTGTCCGACACACACGCACACACAGGCCGCGGTAATGATTGTGAATAATGTCACTGTAAAATGATCAACTCTGACAATGTAATATTACCCAACAATAAATACATCATAGACAAAGAGAAAAAGGAGAGAAGAAAGAAGAGGGATAAAAAGCGCACAAGAGCGAGGCGATCTTGCAGCTCCAAGTGAAAGCATAAATAAAGAGTGGCACATCTTTTACCTTCTTCAATTATCTGCCTTTTGACATGCAAGCTGAGCACAGTGTAATTAACATCTCAGGAGATAATGGGGTCGCTATTCACTGATCAATCTCACACATATATTATTTGCCTTTTACCAATCCAGCCTCCTGTTATTCTAGGAAGGAAATATTCCACAACTGGGTTTTTTTTTCTCTTTTTCCTTCTTTCTTTTTGGGTGGGGGCATTTAATGAAACTCTGGTAACAGGCCTAATGACTCATCCAATTGAGCTCATCTTCCAAAACATCAATTAGGCTAAGACCTGGCTTACGCTCAAATAGAGCCTGTGCTATCACAATAAATAACAAATATTTTCCAATTCGTGTGAGATGTATCCATGCTGTCCTGATCAATTACAGACTGAAAAGAATGAATAATAACTGTATACTGCACGCTCTCCAAGACTGCTCCCCATATGCCTTCAGCAGTAACAGGTGCTGTAGCTGGACCCTCTGACCTGGTGAAAACACTTAATAACACAATCTGGAATTTATTTGATATTCCCAGTGCCCAGCTAAATACAACAGGGTTAGTCTGGGTTACGGATTCAATAAGCTTTAAGGTGCATTCTTGACTCATTAAACTGAAGCCACGACTCTTTACTCAGTTATATCCAAAATACACAAAGATAACATAATGAACATACAATCAATCTGTGTGTACTGTACACAAAGTCCGGCTTAGGGCAGTGACTTTACTTCAAGTGGAGCTATAGTTTGGAGCTGTATAAAGAGGAACCATGTATGACCTGCTCAGAGTCGAAACTGCCATTACAGTGTGTGTGTGTGTGTGTGTGTGTGTGTGTAAATATATATATATATATATACACACACACACACACGTTATATTCATATATTTTTCCGTAACAAGACCTTTGGTGATTACACTGAACTGACCAAAGATCAGCAGGCCTACTCGACAATGTCACCAGCATCTCAAAAACAGAGAAATTACATCTCTGCATAACATCTACAAAATTCAAGTTTCTAAAACATCTGAAAATGAATGAGAATAAGTGAAAATGAGCTCTGCTCTGTGACCCCCCCTGCACGCCATGTTCCAGTCGGAGCTGTGTGGCGGTTCAGCCTCAGGTTATTTGCCACATGCCTTTGAACCAACTTCAAATCAGCCTTGAGATTTATGTTGTTTTATTTGTGTTGCCCTCCCTCCCCCACTGTGTTGTTTTTGTCAGGTCCAAAGCTAAGTGCCCGTCCCTTGAAAGATCTCACCGGCACGCAGCTAACCAACAGGGCCAGAGGGAGCGGGGAGGGCACGGATCAACATACAGCTCGTGGGACAGCGGCTGCACCGACACGAGCAGTGATTGAATACCTTAAGGGGAGAGACCACACTTCCTCTTTTGGAGACTGAGATGGCAAAAGTGTGTAATAACTGTGTCCCTCTGATGACAGCTGCTATTTAAGTTGCATCACTCACAGCTCTCTTAATAGTACATGATGTATGGTGGAGCTGTGGCGTTAAACCTCAAGAGTGAGCATAATGCTTGCTATTCTTTGGTAATGCTACCACTCCTGAAGAGTTAGTGCCGCAGCAGTCCTTTAATATTATGGTTTAAATTGTTAATGGTTGCCTCACTGTCCCTAAAGATGAGGCAGTTTAATTCAAAGGAGGTAGATCTCAAAGGTGATCAAATTTCAGCATTTCCTGTCAGGAATTCAGTCTAAAACATTTTAATGTCAAAATCATGTTAAGCATGTGTTTACAAGAGAATCGTCTCATTTGATTATCATTAAACAGACATTTCAGATGGGATGTCAGGGCCTGCTTCATCATACCTGTAAAACTTATCAACTCTATTAAAAATGCTGCTGGTTTAGCTACAGCCTCAGTTTGTTGAACTACTCACATTCCATCTTATGTAAGAGAAACTTACATACAACTTACAGCGAGATAATACACGCGCTGTTTGAAGGTCAAAAAGTTTGAAAAAGACATCACATCACAGAGGGGGAAAAAGACACGAGCTGATCAAAAGAAGTGAATATAAGACAATCAGTGGTGTTGTTGCTGCGGGGAGCGTTATAAGCTGTACTTTGAGTGTATTATTAACTCAACGCTGCCTGGACATGCGGGGGCTGTTTTACAATTTAGGCTCTAACAGATGTGCGTTTTATGTGGCAGGTTCTCCAGAGTTTAGATGCCGCTGTCCACATAGATTAGGCCGTAAGGCAGGTCATAAAACCTGCCTTTGAAACTTTGGGAGGATTAATGCCGACATGACAGCTAGTGGGCAGGGATCTGAGCGGCTCACCTTTTCAGCGCACAATGTTTATTACTCAATACCCCAGCAGATGCAAGCCAGCGATGGCGGGGCTTGGCCTGGTAAAAAGTGGAGCCTGCTGCACGTTCATTTCTATCTGACTAATGAAATTCAATTTCCTGCACGTCCACTCTTGGGTGGTATGAAATAATGTTGCACACACTTGCATCTTTAAAATGAGCAGTTTACGTGAACATCGTACTGTGGGGTGACGACAAAGGTAATTGTACTGCAACCACAGTGTACAGTGTAATTACTGGGATTTACACACCTTCAGCTCCCCCCCAACCCTTTGCTTTACAAGAAGGAATTCCTGGCAGGGCACACACACACACACACTCTCTCTCTTTTGGACTGTCTTCAAACACACACTCTCTTTTACACTTTCTTTCTCATGGTGCTCAATTTTCTTCATTTTTCTTCTTCAAACATAGATCACTGTTTTCCCTTTTCTATAACACCAAAGACATTTTTTGTCACACAATGCTATCTTAATGCTTCACACTCCTTTTTCTCAGTGACCTGTGCTGACTTTGATACCACCTCCTGGGCCAGGCAGGAAGGCGTGCTGAGTGAGCTCTCTGCTGGCTGTATCCAGACGCAGCCTCTTACACAATACAGCCTGCCCGGCCCTGCAGCAGGCCAACACCCCCCCTCCCTCCCTCCCCAATAACCCACTTCCCATTCTTGATCAAACCTGGGGATTGTAGTGTGAGGGTGGAGATGAGATGGGAGGAGGTGCGTGTGTGTGGAGGGGGAGCGGGCGGGGAGGGGGGACGGCACATCCTGCGTGAAACCGCATCCTGAACAAGCATCGCTGCATCTCACTGTAAATAAATACTCTCTCCTCCGCGCGGCTTCCGTCAACTGTCACCGCCTTGGCTCCCAATCACCTTCAAGTCCAAACAGGAAAGTGCAGGGAGGCGAGGGAGATGGCAGATATGAGCTTTAATTTGCTTCTCGCTGCACTTTAGCCCGGTTGCACACTGCTTCCTATTCTCCTGCTCTGACCAGCTGCCCCGGCTTCGTTCCAGACCCTGAGTCCTTCCTGTCACCTTTCATTACTACATTATCCAGGAGGAGGCTCCCCGTGTAGCCGGGAAATCACCATTTGGTGGTACTCCCCCTCCATTTATGCAGCATTGTGCGAGCCATTCAAAGCCACGCGCGACATCCTCAAAGGAGCGCCGCCGCCTTGTTACCTGCTAATCCCCAGTGCATTATCACAGGAGATGCAGCTGAACAACAGAGCATGACGAAGGCAACAACTGAGACATGACAAGCTCTCAGTCCATAAATTGCTTTGTGTTGCAAGACTCTCATCACGCCGGCTCTGCACGTGAATATCTGTTATTTGATTAAGTATTAAGGCCTGCTTGTTGTGATGACAGAGCAACCTGGGTATTATATGACAAAACGTTTTTGATTACAGACAAAAACCAGGAGCACAAACGATCAGAGAATGAAGTGGGATTTATATGGTAGCAGCAGCAGCTTAATCTTTATACTGTTGTCCTCTGTCCTATTTCAACTTTTTCCTTCAAGAGTAAGAGCATCCAGGCCCACAGTCCTCCGGCACTTCTTGCATTGTTTTATTACACTTGAATGAGTTGAGCTGAAAATTGCATGCAGCTGCTGACTGCGGCGCATCAGTGTTTGGCCTGGGCTTAGCCTCGCCCACCAGGCTTGAAAAACCATTCAGTAACTGATCTGTCAAGACTGTGAGCCACATCCACAAGCCTTCTGCAGGGCTGCTCGTGTGTGCATATAAATGCAATTATACTAAATGATTATTTCCATATATTTCATGCTAAAATTTAATGGCCTCTGCAATCCAAATGGTCATATATAAAGTTGTGTGATTTATATTTACAGGACACCACTGATAAACTGTAAAACATTAGTGAAAGGAATTAAGAAGAGGACAGCCCCTGCTTTGAACTGTTTAATCTGTACACAACACCTTTGTTAAAGCATTTAACACTAAGCAGTTTACCGCTTAAACGGTGATGACATTCGGGATGCAAAGGATGCAATACTGCTATTCAAATCCGTGAAAAACAATGATCTGAGGATAAAGGATGAAGGAAGTAAGACTAAGCTAAATTAGTCTCCCGGTTAAATATTCTGTATACAACAAAAACACAAGTTGTTTCAGTGAAATACCCTCACTGTTTGAAACAGGAAGCGATGATGACTATTATTATTTTCCAACCAAATTAGCAGTTAAGATAGCTGCTTCATGCAAACTTGTTCATGGGAACGTTTAGCAGGAGAGAGAGAAAAGGCAGCGCAGAGCGACAAAGTGACATGTAAAGCCAAAGATTTAGTGCCATCCGTACTCTTGCATTTTACATCTTATCAGAAATCAGCTGAATGTGATTAAGCTGAACGTACGCTGCTGTACCGGGTCTCTCTTTCTCTCTCTTCAAAGCACCAGTAGTGTTAAGTGAGCCGGTCTGCAGAGCTGCTCCATTTGTGTTAAGTTGTGCCATCTTGATCAGACGGTTACAGGCGCCCTCCTCTTTGCCTGAGGAGAAGGCTCACTGGCCTGACGCATTACTTTAAAGAGCAGCCTCTCACTGAGCACGTCACAACCTGCCCAGGGGGGAGTGTGAGCGTCTGCGAGTTTGGGTGTGTTAATGTTTTATCCTCAGGACCCCCGATTGTTGTTCATTTCCTGCACAAAGACAAAATAAGCACATAAAGGCCAAAATGTGCTCTTCCCTGGCCTTCACCCACATCACAGCACTTTTCCGCACAAGTGGCTAGCCACAGATAATTATACAATTAAAACAATTTTCCGCATCTATCTGTCAGACTGATCTAATTCACCATTCGAATGACACTAATGGAGCCTCTTTCTCTCTCCTTCCCCTAGCAAAGCCTTTTCCTCTGTATAACACAACGCAGCAGAGCCATCTGCAGCAGAGGAAAACAGAGAGAGCCAAGAGGAATACTGTTGTATTTGTTCAGCAGGATGTTGGTGAACAAAGTTGAGACCCAGCAGTTTTCATTACGACCTGTAGTGCAGCACGGAAACAGGGAGGTTCATTTGACTGTTGGTTCAAATTAACCCTTGGGTGAAGAAGAAAGAAGAAACAGAGTGACCCTCTTATTTTCTGAGACAACACTCCGCTCAACCAACGCTGACATTAATAATTCATCATGACAAAATACATTACCAGGGAGGCTGAATGCGAGAAGGGAAAAAAAAACGTGACAGAAAAACAGTCACATTATAGCTGGGTTCAGACATCCGGCAGCAGCATGTGACAAATAAAATGTTATCTTTCATTGTTTAAATGAACTGGAAAACGCATTCCCGATTCAATATACCGATCGAGTCGCACGGTGTCGGATCTGTAGAGAAGTATGAGCTGAGACTGGGAGTGCCATTTAGACAGGCCCACACACACAGGGTGTGATCCAAACAGGGAGGATCTAGCCAAACCTTGACCTGGATATCCTGCATCTCTGTCCACCCAGTGTGGACGAGGAACACAGATAGGAACTACTCCTACACAAGTTCAAGGGAAATGCTTGCAGTGGCGTGGCTCTGTCCTTCCCAGCCGGCCCCACCAAGCACAATGGCAGCCAGAGAGTTTTATGTTTATGAGCCATCCTGATGGGGAAACACATATCCATTAGATACGAGTCCGCCTATAGAGGGGGTCTAGTATTAACCCACAAGCAAGTGCCCCATCAGCAGAGAGAGGAAAGCTGCCTTTTATGGCAACAGATCACAGACTCAAGCCATAGGCCACAAAGCCCACAAATGAGGCGTTAAGTGTAGTGGCAGGGCAGTGGAGAAAGAGGAGCAGAGAGATATGACCCTCTACTCATCCATGCATGAATCTGCCCTCTGCTTCGCTGTCTTTTTCCCCATCTTACTATCAACCACCCACCCCCCCAAAAAAAGTATATGTAATATATATATTATATATATATGTATATGTAGTATATATACTACATA
>JBAJHX010000096.1:23240752-23273291 GCA_037176925.1 Amniataba percoides
ATATAGACACACACACATACATACATAATCATCGAAATGTGGTTAACAACAGTCACCACAAAATTTCAGCTGTCACCTGCAGCAGAATCCATTAATGCGATGGTAATGTTGCAGCCATGTAATGTAATTTTTATAATTGAATATTAATTCATACACAATATTAGGAGAGATTCCTAATGGACATTTCCTGTAATTAATTGCCAGGTAGAGGCAGGGCGAGTGAGGCAAAGTTAAAAAACACAACCTGACATGGAGATTGGGGAAGACGAGTGCGGCGAGCGGCCTGCTGGGAAGGTTTCATCATCGCGCCTGACCCCCCCCGCTGCTGGCAATGGCAGGAGATGGTGGGGGGGGCAGGGAGGAGATAGACTCCTCTTCACAGTCAGAGATTTAATTGCACGCAGATTCCATTACCTCTGCACAAATGTCACATTCTCTTCTGATCAGGGGGCACAGCAGCCACTGGCAGCACGGCTGGCGAGCGGCCAAACTATAGTGCAGAAAGTGCTCAGCCAATCAGGGCTCCCGGGGCAGACAGAGGTGAGCAGAGGGACAGAAAGACTACAGTACGCCAGCGATATTAAAAAACAAGGGAGAGTCACGAACGCAAAGCAGCTGACGGTGCAACATTCAGGTAGAGGGCACAATGCCACATTAACAGATATCAAAAACTGAAATGATGTCAGGTGGCAATTAACTGTATTTTCTGATAATATTACTAATATTTTAAATATCATTATTAGTAGTAGTTGCATACAGTTTCAGATGTGCCAAGTACATTAATAGTTTCAAAATGTCAACATACTGACCAGTATAACCTAAAAATTCCCCCTTCTTGCCATACTATATTACTGGTTGTATTAGTTATAAATAAGCACCTTCAAAATGCATTTCAAACATATTTTTGCTATATCCACACAAAACCTTTTGAGAACAACACATATCACATTCCTGACAAAAGCATCTGAGCTCTTCACAGACTGAGGATGAAGATCTTAAATGATTCTGGATCATTTTTACACCCACAAAATGTTAGCGAATAGTAAACAATTCTCAGATCTTAATATTTGAAGAGCATTGTTGCTGTGAAAAGGAGCCAACAGAGTGGTGAGACAGGTAGTTTGCAGCTACCTACAGAGGGGACAGACAGTGAATCTTTGTTGAGTTCCTCAAGTAAAATGTAAAAATATGATATCACTGTTTTAAGCTTATTAACTTAATCACTCTGAATCGGGCCTCCAGGATTAGCGGCAGTGAAGTATCACTGATTGGCTCTCCTGATTTTAAACTGGGAAACGGGCCATTCACAAGAGCGGTCCCAGGCCTTTTTAAATGGCTGGCAGAGTGGGACACGTGGGCAGCAATTCAGAAGCCTGGAACCAGTCTACATAAATACGGTCCTTGAGTTTAATTTATTCAAAATAATTGCAATATTGGTCAGTAAAATCGCAATTAGATATTTTCCCCTCAGAATTTCAGCCCCATTCTGTACCATTTCTGCATTCATCATTCACATCATTGCTCACTGGCCTAAACAGCTGAACAATAAAACTGATGAAAAGCTCAGAATACATCTGTTGGGATCCGCTTCAAGCTAATTATGGCCCGATACAAATAATGCTAATAGTCGGACCTAACGGTGTTTTGGAGTCGCTTCACAGACAAACAGCACAAGCATTACTGTATGAGAGAACACGGCTTGGTGGGAGGATTTCCACATACCCGGATCACTGGTGCAGGACAGACTGGCACGCCATTCCTCCAATCAGAATTCAGCACACAGTCTCGAGGGCAGGACCACGGGGGTTTCACAGAGGACACTAAGAGAGTGAGAGAGAGAGAGAGGAAAGGGGAAAGATACAACTATTACAAACAGGAAGTGAAAGGTGGGGAAAGCCCCTACCCTACCAAGCCCACATGTACAGAAATTACATAAGGACTGGCAAAAGTAAAAGTTAGCGTCGTCAGCCACAACTATTTGATATGTTATGACGCACTGATTACTGTTGGCATCTCCTGTCCTACATGCATATCAAGTTATCTCTCATATCTGATCATGCAGATAAGCAACTCTGACGGTTTTCCTTGAAAAAATATGAGCAAAACTGCTCATATCAAAGTGACTGATTCAGTCCTCACCTTAAAATAGTCAACATGTCACAAAGCTGCCCTTTATCAGCTCGTGCTTTTGTGATACCCACATAAAAAAACGTGCTGCCTTAGTGCGTCATGGATCTGTGTGCGCTGTCAATCAGATTTAGTAACTGAATTGTAATGAAGCACAAAGCCCACTAAACTTACTGTTTTTTTCCACTGACGACAAAAGTTGTATAAATTCTTACAGTTTAAAGTTCCCAAAAAGAAAAAAAAGATCATGTAAGAAAAAACAGCTGTCATTTTGAATACATACTGATAAGACAAAAATGAATACCCTATAAAAAATGTAATTTAACCACTGTAACACACTACAGAGCTACACCATGACCTACAAACCCTGCAGGGGTCTCCACCTGGGTCTTAAAAGGATATATATATATAAATATATATTTATGATATAGCATGGCTTTTTACATAAATGATGCATGACCTGTACCACTACAAAAACATCTGAAAGAAGCTGGACATTTTGTTTATTCAAAACCCGGTGTTAAGCTCAAAAGCATTCATCTGTAGCCAGATAAACAAGTGGAAAGATGCTAATGACTTCCAGATACGGTTCAGATCATGCAAATGAGGCAGAGGAATGGATGGCTTCTGGTTTTGTCCCTGTCACGGGAGTCATGGCTGCATGTGTGGCTTGTTGCCCGATGATATATGTGTGTACCACTTTGCTGTTTAATGTGGCCGCGTCTCCAGCAGCACAGCAAAGCAATTCAGCTCCCAGTTAATTGGCCTGTTGTGTGAGAAAGCGTGTCAAAAACCAAATCTATAACTCTGTTTCTGTGCGTAGCGGTGGAGCTCTGCAACCAGACACAACAAACCACAGCCCCGACGTCCCAACTACTCATAATTCACCAGTGTGGAATTCAACTAACCCCATTAGTGCAGCCGTTGTTTCCACGGCCCGTCCACATTCCTGGGCCTGCCATTGGCCCCAGATAAGACCCCCTCTGATTACTCTGTTGCATCCCTGTCATTACTCCCAAAAATATGTTGATCCCAACAGACAGCCACCCCCATCACAGATTTATGGCTGTGCTATTGTGTCCACATGTCATTCAAAAGTCTGCCTTACTTTAAGATCAGCAAAAGAGCTCAGACCTCTCCCACACACAGTTTGCTCAAGCTCATGAAGCTGCTTCATGAGAAAAACTAAACAAGATAGTACTGTCTGTTCAAATTCAATCAGATCTTTATTGTAAATTAATAACACTGGGCTTTGAAAAGCAGTTAGGTTTTATTGTGTCATTTGTGCATAAAAACACCCAAACACTGAGATATATCGCATGCTAAGACGCTGATTAAAAAAATAATTTTTTTTCACCTCCAACTGCAAAGCATTCTCACTTTGTGGCCTTTTGCATGCCAGCTGCTCAGCACTCACTCACTCCTGCTCTGGAAACATGTGGCAGTAATCCCCCTTTTTGCTCAAATTACAAACTAAGTTTCTGAAGAAAACTCCACATCCAGCCACTTTGCAGCATGTGTGTTAATTGCTACTCATTTGTGAGTTCCCAGGCAAACTAGACAGGCATTTGAAGCTGTCCATCCTTGTTGAGGAATATGAAGGTCAGAAATTACCAACCGTCAGGTGCCAAATGGCGGTAAATCAGCACAGGCCGCCTGCTGCACGTCTCAGAACACAACATAAAAGTGTCTCGCCATCTCTCCTTACGCACCATCCCTCTCAACGAACATGCGCCCTCTGACTGTGAGACAGTCACATCAGTGCCAAACAATGGCAAACAAATTTCACATTACAATCTTCACTGAAAAGTTTCCACAAATTTCCACAGCACAGTTATTCCCTTTATTATCTCATATTCTATTACTTGGTATTGCCAAACTGTTGATAGGAGACTGGTGCTGAGGCCAACTCTGGAAGCAACAACTTCAGAGATACCAGATTTTGGCTACAAGTCATCATTATCTCGAGGTATGAGGCCCCTCATCGATGGGCATTCATGCTCAGGTTACAAGAGTGGTGCCTTAAATCTGCTTTGTGTTGTCATGTTCCTCCATTATTCATAACGGGGAACTTGTGTAACCAATTCAATTTGTCAAAACGAAGCTAAAAAGGAGAAGGGCACAATGATTCAGACATAAACAAGAGGTGATATTCTCAAAAGACTGCGGACCATAAAGTCAGCGAGACGGATCTTCCATGTGGCTTCCAATCCCTCAAGTCGAGCCAGTGATCGGGAATTGCAGAGGCTGCGGCTGCACTGGGGGACGTTGGTGCTGTATCGGATCAATGGCTTGACCCATTAAGTCACACCACTCCCAGTACCTCATCTAATAAGAGTCGGTCTTTGGGAACACCCACGGCTGACCCACGCTGCTAGGGACAATTACAAGAGAGTGGTCTTTCAGGGCCGACGCCCACTTGACCCGGTAGCGTAAAGACACAGAGGAGATCCACATGATTTAAACTCCTCCCCAAGACGTGCTGACAAGGTTAGAGGGTCAATGCAGACATTAACAGGTCAGTGTGTGGCCCACTTGGGAACAATTACTCCCAGTCACAGCTAAGTGGACACTTGATTGAACACGACGGAGGCAGGACACACTTCCCACAGATAACAATCCCCAGAGCCATTTAGGATAAAAAGCCCTTGTGATACAGCCTTTATGGGCAAAATTCATCTTCCTTTTCCCTTTTAAAAGAATGTGAGAGTGTGATAGAGAGCCATTCTCTGCGAGAGATGAGTCTCTCAAAGCATTACCATTTTCTAGCAATACTAATAGCTGCTTATGACACAGAAACAATTACAAGGTGACTGGGAGAAAAAGCTAAACAATGGGGCGAGCTGTTAAGATTTCATTTTTCATTCATGGAAAAGACAGATAGCTCACAAAAGGAATTGCCGCATCTTGCAACAGACTTTGACAGAATACTCATATTTTACAATCAGGTTCAAAACAGGCAGCTGGACTGAGAGAACTTAACACGGCGACATAAATAAACCATTCTGCGGTAAATCTCTCATCTCTAATTAACTGTGCGGCGCTGCAGGTTTTTTTTAATGCTTTTCAACCTTTAACCTACTGACAGTTTGACCCCTCTCCCACCACAATGACTGAAACTTTGCCTCGAGCATCTGGTGTCTTGCGCAGAGACAGAAACAAACACCTCCCCAGTTCTGGGTCATTTCGTGTCACAACTCGACAACAAATAGTTAATGTGTTTCATCATCACGTAGGGGTTTAACGTGCACTGTAGAAGAGAGGGGAAAAAAGACAAACAGATGTTTTGGGGTCGCTACAGCAGATAAAATAGCAAACTTAGTAATGTGCATCTCTGTGTAAAACAGTCACTCTTGTCCTGTAGTCTCTTCGTACACAAATGGGGCTTATCGATTCACGAACACATTTCCCACAGCATTTGCATAAGCTGCATGTTGTTTGTGGTATTGTGTCTTTTTTTTTTTACCAGGGCTTTGTTTATTTATTTTTCTGCGATCAAAAAATCAGTTTTACATTGTCCCTCGATGTGCAGCAGTGGCTGGTGCTGCAGCTGTTGGTTGTTAGTGGCTGGAGATGACACAGTTCACCACTTCTCCGAGAGACAGCCAGCCCAGAGACCAGCACAGCTGCAGAGCAGGAGGCACACTTCAAGAACGCTCGCTAGGAAGAGACTCGGCTGTTTTTAAGAAGGTAAAGAAATCACCATGCTGACAGGCTCATATCACTCCAGGAGCATCATGACGTGCCTCCCTTGTTCTTTCCTGAGGAATCAACATGCCCAACATTAGCATAAAAAAAAAAAAAAACAGACTCGTGCAGAGAATCTCTCTCCCCTGTCTCTCTATCCCGCCCTCCTCATTAACGGAGCTCTTTTCCAATTCATTTAAGACCCCTGAGATTCAACCTTCCCAAAGAATTCTGCAAAGTGATGCGATGTTAACCCGCTTGTACACGCGGAGTGCGAAAGCAACAGGCTCACCGGCTGACCCACTGGTTGTTGTGGCAGTCGGCTTTATTCCCCAGGACCGTTTTGTAACCAAGTGGGCATCATGTGAATACCATCTGGGTACCACTTATTTAAAGCTGGCAGAGGTCCCGTGGCAGCCAGCCTGGCAATGAGGAGAAGGGAATAAATTGCATCATTTACTTAACATGCATTTACCGTTGTGCCCGTTAAAAGCCCATGACTAAATAATTTGGTTTTTCGGGTGCCAGTTTCTGCTTTCAGCCAAACTGCGTTGCATGGGCGACAAACAGAGCGACTGTCAGAGGGCTGATAAAGGAGATATCGAGATGTTAACCACATTAAATCGCATTTACCACCAAGTATATTAACAGCCCTGAATCCATTTACACCAAAGAAATCTCCCAGTGCGTTTTGCACCGCACAAAACCCATAAACAGACAATAAACACATTGTAATTATAATGCCAACTCTTTAATTACGTGTGTCATTTGGGGATGGTCGAGCTCACTAATTGTCAGAGTGATGTGAAAGGACTGGGGGAGGCAAGAAGGAGATCAAGCCTCAGGCCCAATGAGAACCATATTCCCCACTCTCCAAGCGTGTTAGAAGGCAGAAAATTCAATTGGCATGGCTCCAAAGAAGAACAGTCCAAACAGCCTTAATCAGCAGGGACAAACTCCATGCAAATCATTTACATTAGCACGGGAAAGAAATATCTAAGGTTTCATTTGCAGAACATGAAAGCAAAGGGAAGCTTTGCCTGCTGTAACCTCACTGCCAGGTGTCTTTGTGCAAAAAGAGTTTGCCTCACTTCTGATTGTCAGTCAGCTGCCACTGACCGAATCTCGCACCATCTGAAGAGCCATGAAAAGGAAAATGCACCTGTGAAAATGTGCCTCTTATCTAGCTGGAGTTATGAGCGGGACAGACATTTCAGTTTTGTCTTTTTGCAATTTTATGGCAATTTTCCTTCTTCTATCGCAGAAACCTATTCAATTACAGGACAGAAACAACGCGGAAAGGCGTCAGGCTTTAATCCTGTTACACTGCCAGTAAACAACATACTCACTGCAGAATGTGAAACTCAGAAAATGTCCCATGGTTGGTTGTCTATGCTGACATTTGACTATTTAGTGTATTTTCACCCTGTTGACTCTTATTAGACCATTTCTCGCTTGCATTTATAAGCAGAAAATTATATTATTTATGTCATGTCAAACTGTGCCCTTTTGTGAATAAATAATCCTCTGAAAATAGTCTTCTTCACAATTTCGATAAACGTCTTTCTTCTGCGTCTTGTTACTGGCTCCTTGTAGAATCAGCAGAATTAGTCATTTATTGGTGAAGTAACGACTGTTTGGAGGACACTGAGGATTATGAGGGTGATACTACATATGTAATCTCATATTGCAGTGTTGACATGCATTGCGATATAGTTAAATCTGTGGAAAATCTATTATGAAACTGTTTGTGGATAACAGTTATACCCAGTTGGGTGTAATAGGAATGAAACTGCCAGCAAGTTTCCCATAACGGTGCGTAAAATATCAGTGCGTAAGAGTTATAACCTCAAAAAACATGACTATGCTGCCCAGCCCCGGTGAGCGTAAGGGAAAAAACTGTAGTGGGAGTGGCAAAAAATACTTTCAAAGGACGTTTTTATACTTTCTTTGCTCCTTCTGCTATTTTAAATATTTTAATTAATTTCAGCGGAGGATTCCTTTAACAATACAGTTTTGTTTGTTTTTTTTACACCAATGAGTCCGACTGCAATAGAAAAAAAATAGGCAACATCCCTAAAATGATACACTATATTTAAAAGTGACCACCCGTACATATTAACTTTCAGGCCTACGGGATGATAACAACACAGAGGTAGCTGAGGTTAGAAACAGTATTGTTTGTTTAGGCAAGAACTTGTTTTTCCTAGCCTGGTCACGTGACCTGGAATATCATTGCTTATTTATGGATCAGAGTCCAAACAAGAAGCGAGTGGCCTTGAATAGCCTACAATATTAGCATATACAGTACATGGCAGTGAGTGTACAGGACAAAGATCACAAAGCGAGTTATTGAAACCGCCATAAGTACAGTGCACCCTGAAAACACTTGATGACATCTCTCAGATGAATCATCAGCCAAGCAATGAAAAATGTCAGTTAGGCAATGAGAAACTGTCTCCACCATTGTTTACATATTGACTGGCACTGTGTGGTTGGCCCTGATGAGAACTACACACAGCCTCTCAATGGTATGACCTCACTTTGTGGAAAAAGAGCTGTCACTGTGAATCTGGTAGGAGGGTGTGGCATCGCGATCAATGAAGGTAGAGAGACTTAAAAGCAAACAAAACAAATCTATTATTGGTTCCCCAGCATGAAATCATGCATTAGCTAACCTGCTCCTGAAACGAGTCGATCCTGCACCAGCTACTCTACAATTTGCCGCTCAAATTGTTCTCACCTCTGCTTTTTTCCATTCCTCTGTCTATGCGAGGTTCAACTGAGCACTTCACTGTGGCCTACAAGGTCTTTTACACAGGGCCGCTATTGATAAAAGAGATCAGAGTGACTGAGTGAAAAAGAAAGAGTGCATGAAGGATACAGAATTTTCATCTACTATCCATCTCATATTCTAATGTAGCCATTATGCTCTAAAAAGAGACTGCTCATCTATTCATTTTATGGGGAATTTGCAAAAAAGATGACACCACAAGAGGGCTGGTCGGAGTGATTAAAAATATTTGAATTAGCCCTTCAATCACTGCACACAATTGTGTATAAAGTACACAGAAATGCACTCAAAATCCTGGCGCACACCTCTCTGCAGAAGGATATGAAAAGATTGATTTACTCATTTCTAACTCTGAGTTGTGTTCAGCGTGAGGAATTGATTGGTCAACACATTAAAAGCTTGTACATCATGCACTCCATATACACAACATGAAAAGGCTTTCAGAAAAATATCCAATAACTCGGGACAGTTGATTGCCTAAACCACACCATATTTGCAGCATTTACAACAGGTGCTGTAAATTTTCCACAAAAGGCTGTAAACGGTAAATAGTCAATGGTTAACAGTAGCGAGCTGGGAGGAAAGTGACACTGAAACGTGTACAGAAGGTGCCTCGATGTCGCAGAGTCCCTCTGCGCCGCCGAAACTTCACAAACTCTGTGCTCGTCATTTCAAGACAAGACAATGATTGTTCACGTCGTCTAAAAAAATTCTTTAAAACGGAATATAGTGGGAATGAAAACTCTCATGATTAAGATATCTTCATTTTATTCACAATAAAATGTTTTAAATTGGTTCAGACAGCAGCTAACTGAAAGCTAAAATAAGAATAAGAGAATAAATAGAATGTGAAACAAATTTGCGTCCTTTTTATACACAAACCGTACATTTGATGTGGTGTCGCAGACACGTGTTCTACCAGTGTTTGAACCAAACACCAGTGGTTCACAGAGACTCTGAGATCTGCAAATGACTTTCTATTCATATCATAGCTAACGTACCGAATTACATTTTTTTTCTCATGCTGTTTACTATAGTACCTGGAACAAAATAGGTACCAAATAAAGTTTCAGTTCCAGTTCAGTTTCTCTCTGTCTCTCGCTCACCCACTCTTTCTCTCATTCTCTGTGTCTTTATCTCTGTCTTTTTTTAGACTTGTAGTGTAGTCACTTAAACAAATGTCTTGCAAGCCACAATAAAAATAAACAATTTTTCCATTCCCGAGTATATAAGCGTGTCCATTCATAAGAGAGCCGAGCGGTGTCGGGGTCATGGAGCTCAGTCAGCATTAACTCATTCAGCTCACTCTGCAAATGGTGCTTTATGGAGATACTCAGGAACTGATGTGTGTTTGTGCTCTTTGTGTTTCCTCCCTGCTGTAAAACACTTTGTTTTCTTTACTGGTCACGTTTTACACCTGAGCAATGTTCCTGTTGTTACCTCCTGCTGTTATGTCACCTGACTACCAGCGTGCTTTCTGTGTACAGGTAAAGCAGGTTGGTGTTAGGAAACAGGGGAATACTGCCGGTGCTTGGTTAATACACAAAGCGCTGTTAGACTGTCTCCTGCAATCATTCAAACTGCATTTAAGATGAACTGACAGCACAATTTTAATCTGATAAATCAGAGAACAACGACAGATTCATAACCGTCCATTTAACCTCACTGAAGCCTGGAGGGGGTGTGCTTTTTCCCCCCTATTGACACCTGCATGCACTAGAAATGAGTGTGTGTCATTCCTTCTCCTGTGAGTTGTTCAGCCCACATTGGTGTGTCGTGGTAGACGCTACAGAAATCACGCAGACACTTTTTATGATGATGCAGACTGTGTGTTGCAGCACTCGTGTGAGGAATGACGTCTACTTTTATCTGGTTCTGTGAAGCTCTGTGCAGCTGCTTCCCGTCCCTGCATTCACAGCAACACGACCCTGCCTGTAACTTCTCCACGGTGGTGCCAGTTTACCAGCTTTCCACTCACAAACTCGGACGCAGATTTCCCTCTTTTCTGCTGCTGACCACTTCAAACTTGCCGCTCACTTCATGCGTCAGAGCAGCCTGCCATGCTTGCTGCCGCACGTTTTGGGCGGCACTTTGCAGGATCAGCGACAGCCGCAGTGGCTGTCGCCTCCCATCTAAAAGGGACTTTACACACATCCGCAACCTCTGATGCTAAGCCACTCTGTGAAAGCCACAGATACATCACACCTGACAACCATCTCTGTGTGGATCTCACCTTGATAAACAGGAGCTAAATACCATACATGATGCGAGCCTGTATAAAATAAAACATCATCCAAACATGAAGCTGCAGCAGTCTCGTCATCAGGCCTTTCTACTGTGAGTTCAACTAGTGTGAGTTCACAGTAAACCAGTGGGCTCGAGATCCCCAGCCACAGATGCTCCAAGCCAAAGATGTGTTCAGCCAATTGGCTAGAATAAACAAAAATGTTGTTTTGAAAAGCGGGCTGGGACTTGAAGTCATTATGACCTTTTGGCATTTAACTGAAATATTAATACTGAAATAGCCTTGAATAAAACCATTTCTGTGGACAATCTCTTTCTTTTTTCCTCGGTGAACGACACTCAAAGTTATTCAGAAATTATGCCATGACCTAAGACTTTGCTGAAAGCACCAAACATCTTCTGTGGTTAGAGTTATAAGCGGTTACAGTAAGGGGCATTATTATCTCACAATGTCCAAAATCTGCCTTTAAATCTTGCAGTGACAAAGCAAAAATAAATGGCCTGCCTCAGGTATGGAAAAAAATAATATTGTGATCATTGCTATATTAGTACTGATACGTTACAATATTTAAAAATCAATTTGAAATAAAAAGGTGAGGAAGTTACTAAATCAAATTAATCAAAAATGTAAGTTTTTTTATTTAATTTTCCACACTGTGATGCAATTATTCAAACTTGTGCTTAGTTGTTTAAAATTAGTGTTTTTACTGTGGCCTGGTGATATAAAATAAAAGACATACATGAGGCTACAGAACTATCAGCAGCACTAACAAAGCTGGAGATATGAAGAAAATCATAGCTGAGTGCTCCTCTGAACACAAAAACAACGGTGGCAGAGCGTTTCTGCAGTCAGCACATGAGCCACACTATCTGCTTCAACACATAATTCCATCCCAGGATAATCTATTGACCAAAACGATCAGCAAAAAAAAAGAAAAAACTCCTGTGAAAATAACCATCTCCAACTGAGCGGTTTGGGAACGGAGCCCCACCCTGTTTACAACACTGAGAACAAAAACAAACTCCCTCCAAGGAGCCCGGGCAAATGCAAGTCACACACTCCCAACCAATACAGGCAAACAACAACAATGTCTGAAGACCTACTGGGAGAGCGGGCGATCAAACAACAGCAGCCTGCACACAAACAAGGTGTACACCTCTGTACGTCTGAGGGAGCGGACTGGAGAGCGGGAGAAAGTGTCTGTGAGAAACAACAGGGAGAGAGAGACAGAAAGAGAAAGCGAGAGCCGGTGTGAAAGTGGAATTGAGCGGCAAAACAAAGTCAAATACCACCCCCACCACCCCGGACTCAGGTCAACTGAATCATCGGGAGTCAGGGGGAAGATACCGTCACCACCTTCCATGAATAGCTCACGAAAAACCACATCAGTATGACTTCACCGTGGCGAGCCCAGCAGTTTGAGAACACTCTCCCTCAATATCCAGGGGACTCTGAATGAAGAGGTAATGAATCTCAGTTAACAAGGCCATTATCAGTGAAGGAACTACATCATCAGGAGGGACTCCAAATCCACAAGGCCCTTACATCTACTGGCCTTTTATTGTCGCTATTAACTCCTCAGGTACACTGGTAACAATTGTACGAAAAGATTAAAAAAAAAAAGGCACAAAGATGAAAGCACCACGCGTTGGATCTCACACCGTACAGCATCACGGTAAACAATGAGACTATATAAGGGACGCGGGCCCAATTAGCCATCTCTGCTCTTCGCTGTCGAGTATTTAAACAGCCTGCTCGGGTGATAATAGTAACCTGCATACTTTCATCTGGGCTCCAGACTCATCAGCGTGGTGGCACCTCTGCCGAAGCGCTGCACTGCATCTTGGGTAATTACTGCTTCCCAATTACCACCCAGCTGGTAAATATATATCAAATAAACAAGCAACAACCCGTCAATTAGGAGCACCCTTTTATAATGGGGGGTTCAAAATGGTGCTTTATGCGCAAGACGGAGGAGAGCGGCGTGGAAACGGAGCGTTCAACTTCAAAGTGAACTTGCACAAGTTAACCGCATTTAAGAGCATGTCTGAACGGAGCAGTTTGTAAACTAATTAAATCATGTGTGTTTTTGAGGTATTTAATATGCATGCCTAATTAAAGGTGTTTTAATGGCCAAGAGGGCAAAACGCGGCACACGGGAAAGGTGCAGTCCTACAAAAGAAAGGACTCCAAAATGAATCACGTTTTTTTTTTCTTTTTAGCACACGGGCGAGGACGGACAGTAACATTGTTGGATTCAAAGGCAAAGAGAACAGCTGCAGTAACAGTCTGTCAACAAAATTTGCATTGCTGCTCTCTCCTCATCTCCATTACTCTCTCCTGTCTCTCCTCAAGCCCACGGAGCTGCCGGCTTAGATCTGAGTACTCTGATGGCTTATCACATAGCGAGCAGCAGGCTAAGCCGGAGTGATGCGCCCAAAAGACATGATCAAAGCGCACCAACTTTCCACCCAGCAATGATGATGGAAGAGGAGGCCCTGCCATGTTATGTTTCTTATTAGGCTGGGACTGCCAACTGAAAACACAGCCAAGAAGTCAAGGATGAGGCCCTTAAAGATGTGCTCCTGCAACCTTGTTTTAACACTGCGCTGTCTTCTACAGTTAGCAGGGTTTAGGTAATCGTCTGTGACATTTTCACATTAGTTGGTGTCAGTTTTGCTCCGTGCGTTCTCACACTCACACCTATAGACAGATAATGAAGCTTTTATTTTGCAGTGCAAAGCATCCAGTTGTGGAAAGATCTAATACCTTTGCTGCAGGTGAGTACTTTTTCATTTCCAGCAACAGAAATACAAAGTGCCACCACAACAAATTAAAACTTCATAAGCAGGCAGAGAACAGGCCTCTATCACACATCTGACAACTGTGTTGGACTGAAAAGGGATTTCTGGCAAGGGCTGCATAAAAATATCAAGCCAAACAACTAAATAAACTACATGGGGTTTTTTTTTCTTCGACTCTTAAAACAACTAATCTATTTCAGGTCCAAAACCCTCCACACCACATCCACCTTATGAGTTAAAGTGTAGCCTCATTGCAACTTTTGCCTCTCCAGGAATTCAACTGTCACTGTATTATTATAATTCTCTTCTTCTAACATCTCCATAATTGCCAGAAAGTAATGTGACTTCTCGAAAACTGCACAAAAAAAAACACAATTAAGATCACGTCACATTTAAGTGCGAAAACGTGTAATCCCGACCACAAATGAAAGTGAGAGCGATCTTTCTGGGGCTGCAAATAACATGTTGTTGTTTGAGCATGAACTTTTGACAAACAGGACAAAACAGCAGCACGTCAGGTTATCTCAGAGAAGCAGCTAAAGCCTCGCAGTGCACACAATCCATAATGCATATTTGACAGACAGTTACATAACAATGAAAGCCGGGTCATCGATAGGGCCATGGAAGCCACGTCATGAACACGCAGACAGACTGACATACAGACTGGACAGCTGATGGAAACAGGTGCTGAGGTTTCGGCAGGCAGCTGAGCACAGCTTGGAGCATATGGCTGAGCCCTCGTGTCTGAGAGAAAAATGTTTGTAGTGTACCTGCATTATTCCCAAAACAAATGTGCTCCAAAGTGCTGCGCTACTAAAGAAACACTGAATTTAAACTGATATCCAGTTATGACATGCTAAAAGAAAATACAGTTTACTAAAATACAGAAAGTACAGAAATGATGAAAACATGTACTGAGTCAAATGGCCTCAAAATTCATCTAATTCAGTTACTAAAATTTTTCGAAATTGGATTTTTTTTCTAAAAAATGCATGAACACTTTTGTCTAAATAAAAAAAAGGCATACATGTTGAGCAGGTTTCAAAGTTTCACTCCACTCCCTATTACTGCCCTAATAAAGCTGTCAAATCTCAACGCAAACCACACCACAGTGCGATGCTAACTCACTTAAATTTTTTTTCATCTTTATCTTCACGCAGTCTAATCTGCTTTTTCCTGCAGTGTTCGCTCTTTGTGTCAGAGCAGTATTCCACAAAAAACATTTTGCACAGGTTAATATAAGAAGAAAGCACTTGTTTATGCAGCAATTGTTAAAAGCCATCGTGTGTCACTGCCATACAGCTACTTCACACAGCAGACACAGATGCAAAATGCCATGCAGCCCATCTAGCCTCAGTTTAAATGTACAACAGGCAGTTTTTATCCAAACAACAACATTGCTTTTATCTGAAACCAACACACCAAACTGCTTCTTTAATGCACTGACATGATCAAGAGAGCAAAATACACATGATGCTTGATAATACATCCAACCATGGGCCATCTGCATCCCAGTGTGGTACTGTATTGCTCAAACCCAACATCAGTTGTAAATTCATTTTGTAATAGAGACGGGTGATATTTTTGTCAGCATGCCTCCCTTTATTAAGGACAGATGACAGCAGAAGACAGTAATTAATGACTGCATGAGTTAATGGCCGTCCTGAGCATTTTGCAGTCTCCATAGAGACTGAGGAGCTGCACAGAGCTCACCTGAAGCTGTCCACTCTCGTGACCAATCGCCTTCCTCGGAACAGAGAACCGTCTGCCGGGGCACACCACGGGGGCCGGGACACACTAACCTTTACCCTGGAAATATTGTTCTGCTTTTCTTTGTTATCACTTCCATTCATGTAATACAGCACTAATGAGCATGCCGCACTCATACTCATATTGCCCGTGCTCTTCCCCTTTGTGCTGTATGAATCAAACATGCAAAAATCACATGACAAATTCATTTACCAGAAAATTCCCTTTATTCATCTGTCACTTGTCTTGCTTTGTGAAGAAAAAAAAAAAAAGCAACCGGTTTGAGGGCGTCTTGTATCTGAAATCAAATGAAGGGTGAAGCCGGCAAATAAATCTGAGAGAAACAATGCAGCTAACGCAGAACCTTATTCCCACACTGGACCGAAAATAACTCTCCTTATCATTCTGCTGCAAGCAAGGGTGCACAGTCAGTTTACAGCCCCTCCGTACCCAGCACAGGGTATTTCAGTGTGTGTTCACAAATACTGAGCCGTCAGATGAAAGAGAGCGCCGCTCCACTCAGGGATGGGAGTCCCCACACTGAATGCATGAGTGACTGATTACTTTCTTACCAGTTGAACCTCAACTCTCCACAAAGAGGAGCTTTAGCCCCAGCCTGAAGAGGCCAAACTAGAAACAAGGGCTTTCCAAATAATACAAAATCACAGACTGCTGCATTAAGGATCTTGCGTCATTACAATGCATACAGCTGCTCTTCCTCAAATTTCAAGCTTTTTCACCCCCTCCTCGCCAGCTAAATGTATTCAGTTGTAGTATGGGGCAGAGAAAGTGCAGCCATTCTTGTTTCCTGCAGGCAGACGCAGGGGACGGCGACAGGCCGTTCCCACCAGAAACAGCAGAAGGCTGAACGTCTGCGCGGCGTGGCCGTGTCAAACAGCAGGCCCGGAAAACTTCCTAAGAAAGTTCATCCTGTGTTTTAAAACCTGGGTCAGCATTCGCGAAGGTCCATTTCTGCATAAGTGAGCACACAAACCCCGGTGCCTGTTCAAATAGTCTGCAGCTCTCTCTCAGGCAGCTCATGACAACAGCCCAGCAGCAGCACTGTTTGATCTCCAATGTTTTCCTTAATCTGGGTTGTCAAGGTTCGCTTGTTGGAGGCTGTTTACTTTACTTCTCCTACAAAAAAGTGTTTTTTTCCCCCTCAGACAATGACTAATCCAAAGACCAAGAAGGAGGGAGCACTGCCAGCAATAGTTGTTAAAGCTGCAGTTTCCCTTTGTAAATGTTCAGATGGTTTTAGTCCTGCTGTTGCCAGCTGCAGACTTGCTGTATAAAATATCAGGGTAATATTTCACTCTCATATGTATGCAGGTCACTCTGAAGAGACACACAACATCAGTATATTTTTTTAAAATAAATCATAAAACAACATAAATAACACTGCTGTCTGACTTTATAAATTACAAATTAATTAACAGGGATCGAGCACTGAGACATTTGTTCATCTTTATATACATTTAAAAGCTGTGCAGTAAAATTCATTATCACACTGACTGACTGTGTCTGTAATGCACCTGTTGTAAAATCTTAATTAAAACAAATGTGGAATATTTGAAATATTTCTTCTATTGATGGCTTTGCTTTAAATGTATTTCTACAGGGATAATTTCCTTTTTCATTTTTTTTTTGTTTCTTTTTTTTTCTGAGTGAATTCCCTGGTCAGTGTGAATTAAGATGAGGTGACGTTCATAAAAAGGAAAAACTCACACACTGGTGTAACAGGTAGCTAATTATTAAGTGTTAATTTAATTCAAATTTTTTTATTTTAAAGTTAGCACGAGTGATTAAAAAAGTCTCCCTGCAGCTGCAGGTATTTAAGAAAAAGTGTGAGCAACAGCAGAGCCTCCATGACAGCAGCTGGACCCAACACGACCTGACTCACTTTACAACACTACATTTAAACTAACTGTCTCTTTGTGTTAATGAGCTGCGAGCTGGGTACACGCTGTAAAGGCGTGTGTGTGTGTGTGTGTGTGTGTGTGTGTGCGCAGCACGCTAAAAGGACAGTAAGATGGACAGAAGAGTCAAAGTAACCAGTCTGACAATCACACATGTTACAGTGTTACGATGGTGTTAGTTTGTGTTTGTTGTTTTTTTGTTTGTTAGTTTATTTGTTTGTTAGTTAGTTGTGTTTGTGTGTGTTGCTTTCTTTGTGTGTTGCTTTCTTTGTGGGGGGGGGGGGGGGTATGTGCTGCTCTAACACGTGGGGAGAAATCACGGCTCTCTGAACTTCTCTGCTCACCGTGGAAACGGGCTCAAAGTTTTTACAGCGTCGCAGGTAACTTTGTAACGACGGACGTGTTACCGCCGCACAACCCCCCTTCACCCCCCCCCAAACAGCCTCACCGACAGACTCAACCAAGTTACGTACACAACTTTCAAAAAAGAAGAAAGTAGAGGACATAGCTGTAGTTCAACTCCGCAGCTCGCTAACACACACACACACACACGTTACAGAGCGCGACCAGCCTGCCTCACAACAACACACACACACACACAGGTGTTTGTGTGTTTGTTTATTAATGTAACTACTCCGGACAGCGGCGACAAACACTGTGTGTGTGTGAGTGAGTGTGTGTGTGTGTGTGTGTGAGCAGCAGGTTATCTCGGACACACAACAAGGCGAACAGTGAGAATAGTGAAACTTACCGGGATGTGGGGGGAGAAAAACTCGCTCTAACGGCGGCTCGCGGGCGCACGCGGAGGTACCGAGTCTCCGCGCGGGCAGATCACGAGCAGCTTGCGCGCGAGCCTGTGTACCGGAGGAACGGACGCACGCGACAACAAATCACACGGCGTAAACACGAACAGTGTTATCCTGCTCCACCCGCGCGGCGTGAGGGGAGGTGTGTGTGTGTGTGTGTGAGGGGGAGGTGTGTGTGTGTGTGTGTGTGTGAGGGGGACTAACTCAGTAACTTAACTACAAAGAGAGAGAGGTGATCTTACCGAGGCGTCGACAGAAAGCAGGAAAAAAAGGAGAAAACGTGGAGTTTCGCTCGCGCTGCCTCGCAGGCTGCCTCGCGGGCTGAAGCGCGAGCTGCTCTGAAATGTTGTTATTCGGTGTGAACACACCGGACACCGGCTCGGTTTAAAAAAAAATCATTCATTAATAAAAATATTTTTTTATAAAAAGAGGAAGCTGCGCCGGTTCGGATGTTGTTGTTGTTGTTGTTGTTTTGCTGTCCGAGCCCGTGACGTCACATCCACCTGCGGTCAGTCGGAGAAGCATCACGAGAACAACTGAGCGGCACTTTGCGGGTTCCTGCGGGAAACGGAGCGGGAGGAAAAGTCACTGACTAATTACAACCGAGGCAGAATGAACTTCTGCTATTTCACTAAATTCTCTTTTTATCCGAGCTCCATCAACTCGTCCAAAGGCTCACTGCAAGAGGGGGCAAAAAAAGGGAAATGAAATGCTTTGACATAATCATCAAAGATGTTTTAATCTCAGCTGTGAGGAGTTTTACCCTTTAAAAAAGGGGCGGGGGGGGGGTATTATGCTGTTTTAAAATGACAGCACAGATAACACAGAGCAGGTTCTCAGTCTGCAGTGAGCTTTTATTTTTCTGACATGTGGGCCAATTCTTCAAATTATTTCTGCTGCATCAACAAAGTTATTGAGTGTCTGATCGGCCTGCTTTTTGTCTGTGTGTGTGTGTGTTTTTTTAGGGGTTGGTGGGTCTGTGGTTGAAAAGTTTTGCCCACTGCCAAACAGTCTCTGCTCAACCTGTCACGAGAAGTGCACAAACACTTAGGCAGTAATCAAAGCGTGACTTGCCCCTGAAGATGAGCCTGATCACAGACGGACACTCTGGTGAAGCAACATTAATTTAACCTCCGGAGAAACGATTTAAGTCGCTGTTTTGTCCTTGATCAAGGAGGCGCAGCTCATTTCATGTGGACGACGCTGCATTTATCATGGCTGCATCTGGAGAAATGCTGCTGACGAACCCTGCGAGGAGAGTCTGTTTCTTAGTGGAGAGCGCCACCCTCTGACCGCAGTGCGCCACAGCAGCAGTGACAACACTCACCTCCATCTGCACTGTGACCTCCCCAGCATGTCAACCCTCAGCCCTCTGTGGCTCTCCACCACTTGGACATTTCCTCTCACATGTTGGTGATAAAGAGACTGAGCTGCAAATTAAAATTCATCTCAATCATTTATGTGTTTCACAAAGGTCATTTTATTGATATCTTTCAACATCTCCTTTATGTTTTAAGAGCTACTGTCACCAAACACAAACTAGCATTTGAGGATGCTTGCGTGAGGATGCTTCAACGTGTTTGCAGGATCCAGCCAGCGACACTGTGACAGACAAGAGCATTAAGAAGTGTGATCTTATCAGTTTGCTGTGTTCATTCATAGTAACAGTGACACAAAATGCAGCCAAACAGCACGAGGTTACAAACAGTTCCCTGCGCTGTGAAAAACAAACAAAAAAAAAAAACACTCTTACACTGATAAATATGTACATTTGAAAAACAGACATTTTCATCTCTTTAGAGTTTTTCTCTGAGGTTCATTTCTACATAGTTTATATTTATAGTAGTACTAATAATGAATAGAACTACTGATAGAATAGAAATGAATAGAAATGATGATAACATCATCAGTCACATCATATACATAATTCATGCCTTACTATACGTTTCTGTTGAGTTTTCACGAAAGCGTGTCCCCAGTCCCGCAGCTCATGTTTGGCTAAAACAAAAAATAAAAGCCATTTTCCCATCACGGTGTGTGTGTGAGCTGTGGCAAGTGCCCCGAAGGCACATACACACACACACACACACATCAATCTCTGCATGGCCCACAGCCACAATGTTGTGTTTAATGACCTCAGGGCCCAACAGACACAACACACAGATGTCCTCCGAGCCGTCCAGCTGATAAGTACGAAGCTGCAGAGTGGAATCAAGACACGTGAGCTGAGGTGCGCAGCTCACACACACTTCATAACTGTGATGTGGGATTTTAAAAAGAATTGCATCACGCAAACACAAAAGGAAAACAAACATTTACTGACATGCTAGATCTGATTTTTTGACAATGTCTTATCCTTGTCTGCCTTTTCAATGTGCCTCTTTTACTTTTTGTGATGACAGTCTTCTTCTTGATGAAATTTGATCTCTTATAGTGTAAATACATTATTCCCATTATATTCCCAACAGGATTTGCAGTTTTGTGTACTGAGCTGATCCTCGGTCTTTCATAGGATTACTGCAGTTTTTTTTCAAAAGGTTGTAAACATGATTGTCTTCTGTAATTAATGAGAACAATTCAAGTGTATGTACAGCGTTGTGAAGGCAATCTAACACACGATCTGGGCTTTCTAATTCTTCAGTGGCTTGATCTGCATGTCAATACTGGATCACTGAGCTCAGCGCAGCCCAGCAGCCATGTGCCGGGGCCTGAATTTATTATCGTGTTTTGTTGGTGTCACGCCGCTGATGTGTTGTGTGGATTAAGGCCCCGACTTGATGGAGTGTAGTTACAAATTAATTGAGGATCACTATCAGTTACGTAACAGCCTCTCCACACATACGCGTGCACACAACAAAGTAATTAGCTTTCTGTTAATTAGGTAATTAAGCAAATGAATAGGAGCTCCTCTTGATTCCCAAAGGGGGATGGATGGCTTTCATACGGCGTTTCCCCCCTGCTGCCGGGGGCTGTAGCGTTCAACATGTAATGAAAGGGAAAAGCTGCACAGATAATGACCAGTAACGAACTGTCAGATGAGTGGGTGAAAATGGAAAAAGCCAGAGAACAAGATACCTTCTGCATCATTCTGCAGCGAAAAAATATCCTCAGGTGGTTGATGTGGTGTGGGACTTTTTTTCATTTCTACTCATCAAACACGCATAAATATCAAATATCAGACTTTGTGTAAGGTGTAGCATTATGAGGACAATCTGCACCAGTTTTATTTATTACACATTTGTGCCCCAACCGTAAAAATGTTTAACTGAACCCTTTGATGCACGTATAATAAAATCACAAAGGAATACTTTTGTTCTTAAATTAGCTGCTTAAGAACAAATCAAATCGTCTCTAATCATCATCAGATCATGTTTCTGTTTCATATTCACCAAACTAACACAAACACAAAGTGTGAGCACTGAAGTGGATGTGCTCTTCAGCAACAGTTAAGTGCGTATAATGTCACTGACGTCCTACAATATGTATGGTTCTTGTTATCATGCATGATGCTATTTGAGCATTCAAGTGACACTGAGACAAATTTACAGAGCTACTTTGGGTTGAATGGTAAACCTACCCTTTGATGCACTGTGTCCAAAAGACAGACATCAATCATTTTCAGTGACATGAAAAAGGGAATGAAAGACTGCAGCAGAAATCACACTGAGATTCCATTATTAACCTCTCATTTAGTTGAACTACATTTTCTTATCTATTTGTTTAGTCTGGATGTGTTGGCTTTGTCTCTGCAGCACTATGAACAGATTCAACAACACATGACATTTAGGAGGACTCAGAGGAAATTGTAATGTCCTGTCATTATGCATCTTAAAAGCAGCTTTTGAATATTTTAAGTAGATAGATAAAATAGATTTTAATATATCTCTCTTTGCAGTACAATGT
Source organism: Amniataba percoides (assembly GCA_037176925.1). Classification (NCBI taxonomy): domain Eukaryota; kingdom Metazoa; phylum Chordata; class Actinopteri; order Centrarchiformes; family Terapontidae; genus Amniataba; species Amniataba percoides. The sequence goes on from JBAJHX010000096.1 coordinate 23,262,787, forward strand.
ATCCACTGTCTTTCTCAGATCATGTGAGACCTTTTACACAATTACTTTATGAATGCAGATAAATTTTACCTAGAAATTTCCTAATGACATGACACATACTGTGTACTATAGTGTGACATGACTGCAAATTATAGTACACTATATCATAATATATGAACAGTGATCTATCTGATATCTGATGCTTGATGATGATTAAAAGTTTGTGTTCTTGTACATTCTGCTAAAATGATCAATATAAATGTTGACTGGAAACCTGTTTAATACCTGAAACTGTGTGAAAATATCACTTTCACTGGTCATTCCAACATGGAGGCCCTCCTATCACAGGACGTCTGATGTCACTGTTGCCATGGTAATGACTAATAACATCAAGCTTTGACCAACATCCTCTTTTCAGTATAGTTTTTTGGGTAGCACGTAGTGTCAACCTGTAACACTTACCTCGTGTTATAACTTTCTTATGCAGTGGTTCATTTAACTAAGAGGATCTGATTTTGAAATGTGGCACCGCTGTTCTGTAACAGTGTGCATGTCAATGCAAAACATGGAGGAAGAGGAGCATTTCCCTGAAGATGAAGACGCTTTGCTTCATAGCTGCTTCTGCTGCAGGGTCAGCTGCTCTGTTTTTCCTCTAATCTCCTGAGCGATGCCTCTGAAGCGCACAGACCGCTGACTGGCAAATCCTTCAGATGTTAGACCGGGGATACAATCAAGTTTGTGAGACGATGAGTGCAATGTTTTAACCATTTCAATTGGTTGTGAAAGTGCAGCTCGGCGTAGATCTGATCGGCACAGGGCAGAGGTAGATGCACTCTGCGCTGCTTTTCTAAATTACTGACAAACCCTCTGAATGCATTTTAGCTCCACAGGGGACACAGCATAGACACACTCCAGACCTCAGCAAGCTGCCCGTGTAATTGCTCACCTTCAGCTGCTGCACAGGAGGTACTCACATCAAATCTTGTACATTTTCTTACATAAAAATCAAATTTGATGTGGTTTGGATCCAGATTGGAGTAGAGAGCTCACTGTGGACAGGGTATTTGTGAGATCAAATGTATTGCTGTTTAAGATCTTTTTAGGACCTCAAAGAAGAAAATGTAATACAAAATGCAAAATTCAATACAAAATAATTGCCCAGCTTTCATGCACATAAATACAGACGGAGTTGTGAACAGGACTGAGCGCAAAGTGCAAGTCAAAAGTACATCTCCAAGACCAAGGACAACAAAACAGGCCTGTTCCAAGACACAGCAGAGCACAAAGTGCTTCTTAATTCTGTCACTTTCACTTAATGTAGAACAACGGTTTTAAACATCCAGGGTCAGGAAACCATCAAGCGTGAATCTGGGGCCAAACATACACAAGGATAAAATATAAGACCATTGCAATTAAATTTGCAATGTTAAATGATGTGCTTCTGTGTAAATTAACGAAACGTATTAAAAAATATGATTTTTCAGCCCCCCCTTCTCTCTCTGGTGTCTGTGCCATCATGATTTGTCCCCCCCTCTCTGCATTAATGCTTGTGACCTCTCCTGAGTTTGTATGACAGCCAGAAGGTGCCCTCTGTCCTCCTACATCCATGTGCTTCATTTTTGTTCTTCAATCTACATTTCCTGATACTCTGTACACACATCTGTTCCTCCTGAGGTTTCTTTTTTTTTCCTTGTTAAAAGTTGTTTTGGGGGCAGCTTTTCCTGGTGGTGGTGCATGCTGTGTACAGAAATTGTGATCTGTCATACTGGGCGATATAAAGAAAACAGCCGTTAACTCCACCTGACTACAACCACTCGGCTAAATGTGAGTGTTTGGCTACTAAAACGCTGGGATAATAACGTCTCATTTCACTGTCTTCTTCAGTCTCTGGGCTCCTCCAAATATATCTGGATTCTGACGTTGAAGCAGCTATTAAAGATCAAATTACTGTGTGTAATATCAAAGTGTTGCTTGGGATGAACTACAAAGGATCCTCCCGACACTCTACAGGGCATTTTAGCGTTTATCATCTAATTGCATTGGTTTCACACCCGCAGCTTTACTGATGTGGTTCACTCACTTCTGTCGCCCATTTCACTTCCAGATGTTTTCAGCTAAAAGCTCTGACAAACTCACTCTTCACTATACCTTCACTTGCATGAATGGAAATGAAGTCCTCCCACAGACATTTGTTGCTGGTGACTGCACTGTGCAAGAAGAGACAGATGACAATAATTTGATTTTCATTTCCATTTTATTTACTTTGTCCGTGTCACTGCAAAAATCATGTTTACAAAGGAAATGTCGTCCCTTATAACAAACTTATCAGCCTGTCCAAATTTGAACTATAAAAGTGGTGTGACATCTAATAATACCAGAAGCAGTCACTTTACTGGAGCCTAAACAGAAAAAACAGCATGTTAACTGTGTTAGTGAAAGTGACTCAGACTGGGTGAAAAATCATTCATAAAAGATCTGATAGAAAAATACGATTTTCTACTTTCTCTATTAATATTGGTGGCATGTATCATTACAGAGAAGCAGGTTAGGTCAGTGTTTAGTTTAAAGTGTACTTTTCTTTCAAGCAGCCATCTACACTGACACAGTGACTCCTGAAACTCGTGTTTTATTTGACTTCTTTATGATAAAATAGGACACAGTGTATGTAATGCTAAATAAAAACAGCATGACCTCGCGTTACTTCTCTCTTATGAGTCCAGTAAAGAACGAGATTTATAGGTACGGGAAACGAGCGCTGACAAGTATGAAGGAGCACCACTAGTTGAGCACAAAAATGTGCAGTATCTCTTCAGGGTTTAACACACGGAACAACCCGGGCGGAGGGTCGTACTGAAGGAAATGTCAAACGTGGTGAGGCTGAGAACATTCAAAGAGGCACCTTTCAGGGTGAGTTTGATCTGAGACTGTAAAAAACTATTTCTTAGGGCCACGTCTCTGCTGGAATATGTCCTGACTCACATGGATGGCTTCATAACCTGGGACACCGTGATTGGAATAAGTAGTCATGTGCAATAAAGTCACCCTGATTTTAGTTTGATGTACCATCCCTTCTTCCTCCAAGAAACTAAATGGGACATTCACTCCATCCTCAGAAGAGGAAATACTCCAGCTGAATAAAACAACGGGGACACAAACCTCGGAACTGGCAGAAAAGTGCTTTGGCACTGAACATGAATATGACTTAATTAAACTTATGAATTGAGATTTCTTACATGTCACAACAGTTTAAAAACACACACTAGATTATGGAGCTGCTACCTCTATACCAGGAATAAATTGTGAGGTCCATTGGCCGTGCAGAGGACAGGACCATGACAGTGCAGTTCAGTATAGGACGAAGTCAAAATGAACTGGGGGTGAGTTTGATGCTGGGGATACATTCTCTGAAGGGTCAGAGCTTTAGGACCTACGTCAAAACGAAACAAGGCAGCAGTCATTAAAAGTTATAAAAATATATCGATAACATTTCCTCGTTGAATGCAAAATAAAATCCTTGATTAGGTGGTGGACAGTGCCTTTTCATCAAGGCGGGTACAAAGTTCAGGTTAAAATAAAGAAAAAGTGCATTACAATCTAATGTCTTGAGCGTCCTCCTTCAAAGGCATGATGATCCATGTGAGCTGGAAGAGTCAAAGAGATTCACGGTGAGTACAAACAGAGCTAGGCATGAAATCTCACATGCAACACCATCATTTGGACAACAGAACTAGTTTGTTTTGGTTTTGAATATTAAAAAAAGAAAGACACACAATCAGATTTCAATGGTAAAAAGTTCAAGCACCATTTTAAGGTCATTACTTTCCATTGCAGCTCATTATGATTTTGGGAACATGTATTAAACATGTAACAACACGACTGGCCCATGTGAATGTGGAGCAGGTATGGAGGCATATGTGGCCTTCATATTTTGCCTTGATGCCTTTTCTGTAACCTCTGTACAGGCCTGATTAGCCTCCAGCTATGTACACCCTTAAATCATCCTCTGGCGTGCTGACATGCTCTGGTGTGTGCACAGTTAAACCTCAGCACAGATTCAAACTTCTTCCAAACAGTCCAACTTGGTTCACGATATGCAACAGTTTCTGAATGTGCAAGATAAGATGAGTGGGAAAACGTGGGCATACTTACACTTATAAAAAACAGCTTTAAAAGAAATGTGCGGGAGGAGCTCATAGACTTTCCCCAAGATATTTGCTTCGCTAGCAAGAGAGGCATCTCTATTCCAGATTTGTACAACGTCTTCACGGTCTCGAACGCTAACACTGACACCAACCACCTCATCGTCTGGAAAATAAAGGAAGACAAAACACATGATAAAAAACAGACAAACAAGTAACACCAGTTCAGTTGCCAGCTTCGTAAAAGGCATATTTCATCTCCTCCCCTCGAAGACAAGAAAATAAAACAGAGCGAGGACGCACCTGAGGCACAGTAATCTGCAAACTGTTCACCAATAGTAGCAAGTAACAGTTCTTTCCAAACTGCAGACTGAAACGAAGAACACAGAAGAGCTAATTAATAATTCAGGTATTTATATTATCAAGTGATATTATCATGTGAAAAGAAGGCACCCACAGCACTTTCTTTTGGTATTTTCATCTTCCACACTCCTCCTTTTGCATTGCTTTCTTCTTCCCTATTGGTGTAAAAGATAAAAAATAATGTTTTACATGAAATAGATATTTTACTTCTACTCACGTCAAGAGACAGCAATGAAACGATGCACTGTTATCACAGCGCAAAACGCCAGCTTGTAAAATATTAAAAGGAGTGATGTGGAGTTTACAGAAAACAAACAAAAGTTCACTCAAATGCAATGATTACAAAATACAAATGTCATAATTTAAGCTTTCATGGCATACTTACATTTATTACATCTATATAAAGTAGCAGCAGACTATTTATTCAAAAATGACTTTTATGTTATTAGTTCTGACAGTAGTATAAAAGACAGATAATCTTTGATACAAATCAGACTCTTCTGCCTCAAACTGCAGCCTCAAAAAACATTTGACAAAATCCACCCCTGAATCAAAACAACCAATCAGAGCAGAGTATTTGTTGGAGCTTCGATCGCTGCCCCTGCACAGGCTCTGCTCCGCTACATGTGATTATTAGTGGTGGATGTAACAGCAGATACGCAACAAGCGAGCATTCGAGTGATGAGAAAACAACAATTTACGTGAAAGATAAATAAACAGATGAAGAGCGGTGAAGGAAAGTGAGTTAAAAAGAAAGACTGAGACTAAGTGAGGGGAGGGGCTTTGGAGGCGAGCTGCTGTAAGTGCACTTGACTGGAGAGTTAAAGGGTGAGCGGTGCTACGTTGTCATCCATTTTTCTGATATACAACTGGAGGAAAATCTGCTTTGATCAAGTTATCACGTGACGTGGCAGCTTCAGCATGATAACAGTCTCCTTTTGCTTTGACAATAATATGATCTGATCTCACAACCTGGACAACAATAAAAGACTCACCACAGAGGCCTCCGTTCTCCGCGCATTAAGTGATAGCTACATCTCATAGGCAGGGCTGTGACAGGAGGGATGTTGTTGTACACACTCCAGAACATCTGCAGGCAGAGAAGAAGAGTCAATGTTTTTCTTTCGTAAAGCTCCGACAGAAAGTTGCTGATCTGTTTGAGTTAAAATGTTACCTTCTTTGTGCAGTTTAGGTTTGGGTTATTTATAACGCTGCAATATATTGACAATGGTGATAAAACAAAACAAGACAAGTTGAGTATTTTTTTGTCATATTTCGCTTGTTGGTGGATTTTCAAAGAGTTTGGTTTTTGGTATTTTGCGTCTCTCAGATTATTCAAACTGAAACTCCAAGCCTGTTTCACTTCCCTGTGTACAGAAATTAGCGATATAAACTATAAATAATGTTACTATTATTAAATTATACTACATATGAGTGACTTTGGTTTGGTTGTTGCATAATGTCCATTGATTGACAGATCGCAGGTTTCATGGTACAAACCTTATGGTTAGTTTAATCAAAGTCCCAATGACAACGATGCACTGACTTAACTTCAGCATGACACAAGCTATCAGAGCGTCATCTCAAATCACTGCAACACACACTGTTTAGTACACACACATCAGAGGCTACTCAAGCTTAAAAACTTCAGAGACCACAGAATTTCACTGATAATGATTGCATAATGTTATTGTTGTGCAGTGACAAATTCTTGAAGTCTTGAAGCTCGTTACAACATGTCAATCAACAATTTGTCACACTTGCAGGAACAAAAGCAACAGCAGTTTGAAAATACTTGAATTTCTCTAGAAAAAGCTGACGTAATATGGTGCCAGTAAACTGCTGACTATATGTTTGTGTTTCATGCCTACAGTAGCTTTAAATGCCAATAAACTCCACGTTCACTTCCATCAGTGAAGCTCTTCCGGGGCGACCTCGACTGTGGGCCGAGTCGTATGTTTGACCTCCCTGCTGTCGAGATGAAGGAGCTCTTTAAGCCGACACAACTCTCACCTGGACAGTTTGCACGGTGTAGATCTTCTTCAGGTTGGATTCGCACTGTGCGGCCGTCGTCCCTGGTAACGACCTGGAGGAGCAGGAGAGGAAAGAGACAGGCCGAGAGAGCAGCCGGTCAGGGTTCATGTATTGTTTTGGTTTTATTGGCCCGATAAGCCATTTTAATGAGCGCTTACAAGCTTTTTTTTTTTTTTAGGAGAGGTATAGTGAAAATAAAAATCTCCACGTAGCCCTTTTAGATGGAACATGAACAGGTGGGAACCCCTTTACACAATCAGTGTTTTATCTAGATTAGTTTTTGATCAAACACCGCAAAGACAAAACTCTTCACAACCAGACTTTCATTTCTGATCATACTTTTTCTTTACGCTGTCAGAAACACTCATGGCAACTTCTTGAGACACTTCAAATGTCTTTTTTCACCCAAATAGTCCAAAACCCAAAATATGATCAGTGGAAAACAACACGACTCTGAGCTGTTTCCTCACTGTTTTCCTGATTCAAGCTGCTCATATCTTCATTGATCCACTAATAGGTTAACTGTCTACAATCCTCCTTAAAGAGGACTGCTGCTGCCTTTCTTTAAAACGTAGAAATGTTCAAGGACATTATTAAATAACATGTCACTCCTCTCAGATCAACATGTTGTGTAAGATAAAAACCTCAGAGTCAACCAGACTTTCTGCCTCGAGGACAAACCGTGAAACTAAACTCACTTTAACATCTGATAAGAAAAAACAAGGATCGAGCCACTGACAAACACATCTGACTTCTGTGAAAAAGGAGGTGAAGCTGGACACAGAGAGAGTCTCTGTCAGACCCCCCCGCCTTTAACACAGCTGCATGTCTGCACACTAACACCCCCCCATAACAGCAGCGGGGCGGTGTGAACAGTGAACTCCTGCCCGCTCCCCCCTCACACTCCGCGGCTTCAGAGGCTCCGGAGGCCCGCGGTGAGAGTCGTGGCCTTCAGGCACACTTCCTCCGCGGGGGGGGGGGGGGCGGAAACGTTACCTGTCCAGCCAAAACGTCCAGGGGGAGTGCAGGGGCAGCGTGCTGGCGTCGCCCCCCCGCTGCGTCTTTGTGAGTTTCTCCAGCTGCCGCTCGTCGATGTCGATGTTGTTGTCGGAGGAGACGCCGCTCAGGCCGCCTGCGTCCACCGGGAGCCCCGCCTGACCCGCAGGAGCCGACATGTCTGCGGCGAAGAACCGAGCGCACCCGCCGGCCGCAGCTCCGGTAACGAAGAGAGACGAGAACCGGAGAAAACACACCGCCGCGGTTTGCTTTTATCTCCACACACACAGCAACACTGTAACACTGCCGCTTTCCGCCTGCCGACTGCTGACGTCAGTGCGTCACTGGGCAGGAACGTCGCAACTGGTCCAATCCCAGAGAGGAGCAGAAACGCAGCGACGCCTCACTCCTCCTGTTTTTTGAAGCACCAGCACAAAGTGAAGAAACGCACTGAACCACCAGGCTGGGAAACAGCAGCGTTTTTTTATATAACTTTTGTTTGCACCTGTATGTGGAGACGCGCACAGAAGTAGGTTACTCTCACAAAGTGAGGTTAACTCTGTGTAAATGTAGGTTAGCACAGACACTGGCAGCCAGAGCTCGGCCGTGTGTACACAGGATCAGTCACTGTTTGACCTGCTGGCCTACATAGAGACTGAACTGAAGGATCCACAGTCACTGCAGTATTATTTCTCTCACATCATCATCGTGGGGACAAAACAGGGAAATGTGGGACCATTCGCACATTTTAATTATGCTGTAAACAATCAATGTAAAGTAAGAACAAACATACAAATAGACACTAGTGTTAACTACACTGACAGTAATAAGTCACTAAAGACAGTATCCTTATGCAGTGTCCTCATTCAGGATCCTGATGGTCTGAGCCTCTGACAGCGGGCCTGGTGAATCCACTAATCAGAGCGGCCGGCATCCTTAATGGTTCTCATATTCTTACATCACCTGGTGGGTGTAAATGTCTTTTTATGGGCTGATATTTAAGGAGATAAGACCATTTATCAGTCCTAAACTGTCCTGATATCAGTCCTCACGTCTGCCTCGACAGTCCATTACTCACTGTATAACGGCACTGACACTGTTGCCCATTGATAACATTCATGCTTACACACCTACGTGCCTGTACAGCTACATGTTTATATTTTGCTTTTTTAGCTTTGTTGTCTGTCTTTATTTGTGTCTTTGAGTCCTCTGTGATGTGTGTGAGCACACTGAGAGACAAAGAAGATCTAATAACTTGCATGTGTGTCAAGTTGGCCCATGAAGTTCAGTCTGACTCATCATTTTGTCCCCGTTGTTCTTGACGCTGTTCCGGGGTTCATCCTCCAGAAGAAAGGTTGTTTTTTCCTTTCAGCTCTGTCAGGTTTTAAAAGTCTTGACTGTGAGTCTGCTGAGTGAAGATGTCTCATTTGTGCAGACGAGGAAGTGGAGCATTATCTTATTGCACCATCTTCAGTCTGGAGTCCCTCGCTACCCATTTCACAGCACTTGAAAATGGTGGTGAAAATGCTCTGCAGGCTCCAACAAGACAGGTGTTCAGTTGTTGGCGGCGCCTCCTCCTCAAGAGATCAGGCTGTGAGAGTTTATCAAGATTCAGACAAGGCCACACAATGCAAAGACTCAACTGTACAACATACAGATGTGCCTGTCAATTACTCAGTTTTCTAGTAGTGTCAAGATGTTTTATTTTACCAGAGTGTAACAAGAAAGACGCTGAAGTGAAGTTTCGGAGCTCGAGCGAGCTAAATCACAGCAGCTGATTTCTGAGTTGGATCTTTCCTGTGATGTAACCTGCAGCTGAACCGAACCAGCTCAAATCTGACACCCAAACACAAAGATTTCTGTTTGACACTGTTTTTAAGTAGGGAAGCAACTTATTTTTGACACAACACAAAACACAAGCTCGGTGGTGAACCTAACCAACGTGAACACACACCCATGTGACAGAGGGAAGCGTTTGATTGATCCGGTGGTGTTACTGGGATTTAGTGTCTGCCTGAACATCCCTGTTGAATTAATCCTGTGGGCCTGATGGGATCAGGCTCCGATGAGGCCACAGCGTCACACAGGAAAAGCGGTCTTGGAGTGAAGAGCTCATTGCTGGTTCATCATGAAGCTGGATGGAGCCGGCTGCAGGGGGTGCTGGTGAATCACTGCAGCAGCAGGTGCAGCTCTGTCACATGACGGCAGTTCAAAGTACACAAGTCCTGCTGAGAGCGCGACCTTAATACTGTGAGAGCTTCAGCATGATAACATATTCTAGATGATTTGATCCTCCTTTTTTATCCTGTAAAGTCATACTGCAGTGAAGTGTTTTTCAAGGAAACTGAAAATAGCCTTTTATTTCCCTCTGAGATTGAAAAAGGTCTCCTCTGCTGTTTTCAAGCCACTTCAAATGATTTTTTCTTGAAGGCATCAAATATAACCTTCTCTGCCAGACTCACTTTCCCTCTGCAGAGTTTTCTTCTGTGATGCCGCTCACTCTGCACACTGCTGCTGCATTATGCAACTGTTTACCTGATGTGAACCTGCACCGGCAGCCTCTCTTTGTCACCATTTGTCGTCATTTCATTGTAAATTGTAGCTTTGTGTGTGTGCTGCACCTTGTAACTGTTGTGAACCTTACTTGTGATCACTGATTATAACCAATACTGTCAGACACAGTATTGGTGATAATCAATGATCACAGTTTTGGTTTATTTTACATGAGTGTGTTATCTTATTATGTGATAGCATCATTAAAATGTGGCCCCTCAAAGTCAAATCCAAGGAACCAAAGTGAACACAGACATGTTTGATTTGATTTTTCTGCATTTGTTTCTTTCTGATCATAAACTTAAAGAGATGTTCAGAAGCTGCATATCATGGGCAGTAATTAAAGCTGTAGTGAAGTATTGGTGGGGGGGGGGGGAGGGGAGGGGGGGGGGGGGGGGGGGGGGGGGGGGGGGGGGGGGGGGGGGGGGGGGGGGGGGGGGG
>JBAJHX010000096.1:23273629-23284610 GCA_037176925.1 Amniataba percoides
GAGCCTCCCCCCGAGGGGGGGGGGGGGGGGGGGGTGAAGAGGTGGGTTTTTTGCGCGGAGTGTGGGGAAGGACCACCCCCCCCCCCCCCCCCCCCCCCCAGTCCTGTCGGAGTGTGCGCAGTCTCTCTCTCTCAGACCGGCACAGGCTGCTGGCTGATCTCAGGCCTGCTCTCTGCACGCAGGCGGACGTGCGTCGCATGTAGGCTGGACTCCGCCGTCAGAGCCGCACACAGCAGCTCCGTCCTCCGCACAGCCCCGCAGCTCCCGCAGCTCCCGCAGCATGCCCGCCGCGCGCCGGACGAAGCGGAGCTCTCCGCGGAGTGAGACGCGTTTGTGAGCCGAACGCCTCACGGGATGATGCGCTGCCTGCGCCCGGAGCGGGACGGACACACGGACAGAGACGCTGCCTGCGCCGGACTCTCGTGAGATGAAGGACAAGAAGAAGAAAAAGAAAGATTGAGCTTGTTTGTTTTTGTCATGGCGGTGCGGCTCGCAGCTCGGCGGGGCGGCTGAGCGCTGGATTTTGTTCCTGAGAGAGCGTGTGTGTGTGTAAGTGTGTGAGTGTGTGTCCTCGCAGCCTCGGCTGGGCACGGTGATGGATTGATGTGGGAGCACGCGCCGCCGCGGCTGCACCGATGGCGAACACGAGCGAGCTGAGCGGCAGCAGCGCGTCCTTACAGAGCCACGCGTCCGCGGCCTCCGCGCTGAAGCTGGCGTCTCTGGGGCTCATCACGGGCGTCAGCCTGCTGGGCAACGCGTGCCTGTCTCTGCTGCTGCTCAAGGACAGCTCGCTGCACAAGGCGCCCTACTTCTTCCTGCTGGACCTGTGCCTGGCGGACGTGCTGCGCGCCGCCGTCTGCTTCCCCTTCGTGATGGCCGCGCTCGGCGGCGGCTCGTCGTGGCCGTACAGCGCGCTCAGCTGCAAGATCGTCGCCTTCATGTCGGTGCTCTTCTGCTTCCACGTCGCCTTCCTGCTCTTCTGCGTCAGCGTCACCCGCTACATGGCCATCGCGCACCACCGCTTCTACTACAAGCGCATGAACGCGTGCACGTGCGCGGCGGTGATCTGCATGGTGTGGACGCTGTCGGTGGCCATGGCCTTCCCGCCCGTCTTCGACGTGGGAACCTACAAGTTCATCCGCGAGGAGGAGCAGTGCACCTTCGAGCACCGCTACGTGAAGGCCAACGACACGCTGGGCTTCATGCTGATGCTGGCCGTCATCGTGGGCACGACGCACGTGGTCTACGTCAAGATGTTGTGCTTCGTCTACGACCACCGCAAGATGAAGCCGGCGCAGCTGGTCCCAGCCATCAGCCAGAACTGGACCTTCCACGGGCCCGGGGCCACCGGCCAGGCCGCCGCCAACTGGATCGCGGGCTTCGGCCGCGGCCCGACGCCGCCCACGCTGGTGGGCATCAGGCAGGCGGCGCACCTGGGCGGCAGGAGGCTGCTGGTGCTGGACGAGTTCAAGATGGAGAAGCGCATCGGGAAGATGTACTACATGATCACGCTGGCCTTCCTCGTGCTGTGGGCGCCCTACATCAGCGCGTGCTACCTGCGGATCTTCGTGCGCGGCGCGCCGGTGCCGCAGCTCTACCTGACGGCCGCCGTGTGGATGAGCTTCGCGCAGGCGGGGGCCAACCCCATCATCAGCTTCCTGTTCAACAAGGAGCTCCGGATGCGCCTCCGAGCCTGTTTCCCCTGCTGCCTGGGGACACAGACGCCCATGGAGCCCTACTGCGTCATCTGAGCCCCCACATGCTGCCAAAGACTCATCACACCTCGATGGAGAAAGTCCTGGGAGCCCTCATGTGTCTGGACGTGCAGAGGGCTGCAGTGGAGGGTGAACCCGCTTCACTCCAGTTTACCCACATTTTGATTTGTGGCAAAGATTTAAGCACTATCTTAATTAATTAATCTAAAAAATCACACCTTGTTGAAGGGATTGAGGCATTATGAGATGGCTCTGCAGACCTATGAAGCGGGTGGTCCTCTGCCTCACCTTCTGGGCGTCTTGTTTGAAAGCCACCTTTTACTTGACACCTCTGCATGCACTGTGGGTGACTTTCACTGCAGACGTAGGGTGTAGCCTCTGCCACGTCACGCCCTTCGTTTGGAGACCTTGCTCATGTCCCGTGGAGGAAATCGGCCGCTCTGCTCCACGACAGTGTTGTACATGAATGTCACTTTGGCTATTTGTTTGTATATTTTGAAATTAAACCCCAGCACACCCGTTTGAGGTGGTCTGCCTTTTGCAGAGCTGATGACTGACATACAACAGAACTATTTTATCAGCTCATTGGAGTCGGTGTCTCGAGCATCTGTGACACACTTGGTTTCTAATCCTTTGGATACCAGAAATGAGATGCAGATCTCAGTATATTTTTAATGAGGACAATAATGTCACATTTGTAAATACTGTGAAGCCCCCTCCCCTCTTTCCTTCTGCTTTTTTAACCAGATATGTTGTATATTTCATAATCTCTTAGGACTCAACGTGTTGAAAAGGTGTTAAAACCCACTTTAAAGGTATTTTGCAAATTCTTATTCTTCTTCATGGGCCGGTTGTGTTGAGCAGTGGGTTTGCAATCCCTGCAGGAAATACAGATATCCTTCTTTTTCTAACTACATCTACATTGGAGATCTGAAAAGTCTAAAAATTGGGTTCTTTGAAAAAGATGTTTGCATTGTTTGTATTTCTTAGCAAATAAATAAGAAATGGATGATGCCTTGTTTTGACTCCATAATCTGTTTTTAACAAGATGTCAGGCTCTGCTCTTGAATGCATCTCAGATTTAGATGTATTTAAACGACCACTCCGCCTTATCTTGTCATTTTTGTTGGCATGCTGACCTGCCCCCGCCCGGTCTCGTGTTCTCAGATCAGCATGGTTTTCTGTATGAGTGGGCGACAGACACACTGAAAGATTTTCCAACTGTGAAAAAATGAGAGTTGCACCCCACATTTGAACAAAACGACTGCAAAATCAATACAGACATTAATGCCTTAGTGTTTCCTTTCGGGTTTTGTCAGGGACTTTGCTTCATTTAATGACACTGTGGTCATGTCCTTGGAATTTATGCTGGTACTTAAAGGGGCACTTTAGCGTTACACTTCTGTAAAGTTGGGGGCTCATGAGAGACTAAGAGAGAGAGAGATTAAATGGTCCAAACTGAAGCAGCAGCCGCCGAAATATCTTTATTTTTAATCTTTTCAAGTCCCAAATCCCACATTTCCCGTAAAGCAACTGGAGAGCACACTTCTTTCAAACCCCACATCTCCACTTCATAGAGCCACTTTGAATGAGCCGAGACAACCCTCATGACATCATCAGGGTTGTTTTTCAGACTTGAAAAGCTTCTCCAGAGCAACAAAAGAGGCATTACATTATACATCTGTTTTCATCTAACCAAGCAGGACCCCTCGTGACAAGTGAACTAAACTTTATGTGCAAAATCAGCAGGGTGCCCCCTTTAATATCCTGAGAGTCTGTAATTAAAAATGTGCACGTGGTCAGTATTTTAGGCTGCCTCCAGTATTTCTAGACTTAACATATTTAAATTCCTGAAAATGTGAAGAAAGCTGTGGAATAGCATTTATGCCCTTATGTTGAAGATTTCTAAAACATCTACTGCTACAGCCCTTTTTCGGCATCAACATCAGGTTAACATCTGGGTCAGATGGAAAATCTGAGAGGAAACATTTGCTATTTCTCACTGACAGTCTGACATCAAACCTCTCTGTGATATTTACCACCAATGTTTGATACCACTGAAAAATCTCCTCCTGACAAACTGATCACAGCCGGTGGAAACACATTCAGTCAGTGTCGTGTCACCAAACACCAAACAACCAAATATGACCAGAAGTGCAGTAAAAAAGCACTTGTAGACGCTGAATTAAAAGGCATGTTTTCTTCCTTTGCTGTGTGGTATTCGTGGTTTTAAACCAGAATATTAAACAGGTAATTCGATCAGTTTCAACAGGCTGTTTGTGTGGCACCTGCCATTTAATCAAACTCCCTCAAACCCCCAATCCGCTCCTTAGGCCAGTAGCAGCTATCGATTCTGCTAATTGCTGTTGCCTTCATTGACGCTGGCCCCCGATTACACCGAACTGCGGCTTTTAAAGGTTGAGCAGCTCTCTCAGTGCACACTTTAATCACTGTGATTAAGCAGGTTTCTGTTAGCGTAACTCCGTCGCTCTGATCCGTCATACAGCACAAAGCTCCTCAACACGCCGCCTGCCCTCGGTGCATCCATAACCATTAGCATCACAACATGCGTGCTTGTTCCTGACAGCTGGCTGTGTTCTGCTACCAGCGTGCTGAGGTCTCACGGTGTAATTGCTGTGGCTCCTCAGCCGTGCAGGAAGCTCCTCACCTGCACGTGCTCCTGCGCGATGCAAATGCAGGTTGGGTATTTTTGGTACATCGTGTTGTCTCCGGGGCACGTAGCCTTCGCGGTGATGCTGGGAAATGTGACTCTTTTTTTTTTAATGCTGGCTCGTTCATTGCCCCTTTTCAGTCGCTCTTTCCACTGAACAACTGCGATGACCTCTGTCCTCCTCACTGGGGTTTCCTAAAATACAATTTGGACAGCAGGACATGCAGCTTTTTAAAAAGAGTATCATCTGAGGCGGTCAGCTGGGTCAGTAATCCAAATGTTCTGAGCTGATGTGTAACTTCACTTTCTAAGAAATAGTCCATTTTAACAGAGCAGTCTTTCGCTTTAGCATTGCATTCCTCTGACACTATCTCACAAAAGGGATCAAAATTGATGCAGGAGAGATACCGGCTTTTTCATTCCAAGTATTTTTTCTTCCCTGTCAAAACTTGGTGCTTACGAAGCTCACAGTGCAACCCAAAAAAAGTAAGAGTTATGCAGCTTATGTAGCCTCTAGCAGAGATGAGGAGTGGGCTACAGAGGTCTGCTAAGCTCCCTTCTCTCTAACTCCACAGATGTTACTAATTTCAGACCTGAAGTCTTCAGATCAGACTTGGACATCTGTTAACTCTGACACATGCCAAAGAGACTGGTCCGCCTAATGGGTCACAAGCCCACCGGCAATGTGGGAAAATAAAAAATGTGGGAAAAACTACTTGCCAGCACATTTGATGTTGGAACAGCCCATCTGATTCAGGGTTAAATGGTCCCAAATACACCACCTACAGACAAGCGGTGCCATCGTCACCTCCTCAGACTCCATCAGGTGGATCCATCCTGTGGTTTGTCGTGGTTTGCTGCCTCAGATTCTGTGCAGCACTAATGATTTTCTGTGTGCTGGTTTCAAATTCAGCAATTTGCTCCCTCCTGCTTTACTGCATATACATAGCAAATTATGCACCATATGGTACTTCTGTGGTTTATGATATGAAACAAACAGACTGAATCAACAGCTAAGCATTAATCATGTATCTCAGCTTAAGACCCCTGATGGCGCCTGACCCAATTTGACCGGGTCAGACGGAAATAGCCAGTCTGTTCCCAGTCTGACCCTGCTTCAGTGACATCACTTGAACTGATTGATTTAATTATTGATTTATCAGTTAAATGGCTGATTATTGTCAGTTAAATTATAAATGATTTGTTCTATGAAATGTCAGAATATTGTGGATTGTGGATGTTTCTGTCCAAACCCCAAAGTATCTCAATAATCAGTGAGCCAGTGAGCTTTCAATTATATCACATAGTCCTCATCATCTCTGGAACTGTGGTTGATCAGTTATTTATTATCATAAAAAACAAAGAAATGCAACAAATGTTCACATTCAACAAGCTGGAGCTTGATAATGTCTGCTTAAAAATGACTTTAATAATCAGAAGATGATCAAAATAGTGTAGTGTCTGGAATTCCTTTTAGTAATAAAACAATTAGGTTGTATGGGACTTCCATTACTAGATTAAATAGCTCTGTGATCTTTGACATCTGGTCTTTATGGTAGGGACCATTTGTTTGGATTTATGATGTGAACCAGTTGTCTGAGATGATCATTAAGATGACAGTATGGGTATATAAGCTGTGAATTGGGGATGCTGTTCAGAGGAGATTCACATTGGCTTCGGTCCCTCTCACAAGCAATCATGATGCTTGTTTTGATGCTGTACTTTTCTAGTAATAAACCTTCCAATATTCAAGTAAGACAGTCAGAGGAGTCTTCTTCATCATCTACACATCATCGCCACTTAATAAACTACAATAGCCAAATCATTAACTAAGAAATTAATTTTCTTATAGTTTCAACACTCAGTGAGTGACACATTCTCAGAATGACAGTCAGACGATTCATGGTTCATTTTGACATATTTCTTATTTTTCACTTTACACACTGCTATATTAGAGTTAATGAGAAGTTACCTGTGTCTGTTGTCTGTGAATTTGTGTCTTCTTTTCAGACCTCCATTTTCTGGGGCATTGCCTCATCACAGATCACGCCACTGAGAGTTTTAGGCTGCTGGGAAGCTCTCGTGTCCAGAGCCACAGAGGACGACTTTCATCCATCTCTACGATAGAAGACTGATGTGAATCGTTGCTTTACACGTTGGAGTCTAATTATAGCTTTTAGCTTTGAACAAATTCTGTGAATCACAGCCTGACAGTGATTCATTTCATAGCTGTCTTACTGTTTCCTGGAATTACACGGACCTGCTGTGAGAAAGGACCCCCCCCCCCCCGACAAACACACACACACACACAACTTTTAACCCCAATTAAAATGTTCTCTGAAAATGCTTTTCTTTTTTCCTGCTTTTTGACAAGGAAGATAATTAAGCAGGAAAAGATGTTGTCACCTGTGTGTTTTGGTTTGAGTGGATAATGAAATTGTGACCCAACAGGCACGTCTCACTCAGCATGTCATTTTATTACCAGTGAAATAGCGTGTGTTTCTCCTCATGTTTCCCTAGAGGGCAGCTGAAAGCACACCAAAAACCCAAGTGCTGCAGAGAACTGTGATACAGAATAACTCAGGTTAACAGAGAGAGTGTGCTATTTTTCTTATTGCTAAATAAAAACAAAGAAGAAGACTTGTTTCCATGTGATTGCACTCAAAAATCTAATCATATATAAAGAACAAACCTGAACAAAATCAAACTGATCAGAGTAATTATTCATTATGAGCCACATAAAATATTAGCCTATCTGTGCTCTTTGGTTTGTCACTTCCTGTGATGTGTCTGTATTTCCCACAGGGCAAAATATCTGTTTTAAAATGTAAGAATAACTGAAATGGACAACTTAAATAAAGAACATAGATATAACATTCAATGTGTGGAGGTAAAAGAAGGAAAAGATGATGCATTATTAAATATATCTCTTTATTCAAAATAAATAAAAAAAACAAAATTGAAACCATCTTTGAAAGGCAAATTGTTACAGTGCAGGCAGCAAATACTGTGACTGTGAATGTCGGTCCTCAGAGGTAGTAGTCTGGATACTTGTATGGCGAGAGACATTTGGATTTCCCCTCCTCGATGGTGATACATGACAGGTTGGGCAGGCAGGGGCAAGTGTGGTGGAGCCTCTTCCCAAAAAAAGGAACCTGGAAGCAGAGAGAAGGACGCCGTTTTAGTTTGAAGTGAAGGTCATTTTCATCAGGCTGAATATTCGAAAGATCTTTCTGTGTGAATTTTGAAGGGGAGGCTCAACATGCTTTGACAGCGATTACACATCAGTAACATCAAACCAAACATCCAAACTCTCTGCTGCGTCTTCACATGACGACGATCGGCTCATCTGCCCTTTGACCTCGGTCACTGCCGTGACGCCCGCTGTTTGAACACACATTATGTGACACGTGAGACGAGCCTCTGTGGAAGCTCTCACCTTGTGGCTCATTGGGTGGCAGTCGTCTCCTTCCTGTCCCATGGGCGTGCACATACGCAGGCTGCGGATCCACAAACTCACTGCACAACACATCCCCCCTCCACACTGAGAGTCCTTCTCACAGGCCTACACACACGCACAGTGAGCATGAGCACAAACATATTAATGAGACTGAAAGACCGTAACAACATCTAATTATAATCATAATGTAATAACAATGTCCAGCAAATAATTAACATAGTCTTGTTAATGTATTCAGTTTCTCATTAATATCATCTTTACATTATTAATTGTATTATCATCTGTATAAGATTTTAGCTTTATATGAGGAGACCATTTAAGTTTGGGGTTTGAGATTCATTATGAATAAAATGTGGCCCAAATTTCACTGAACATCTTAACAGGAGAGACCTTATCTGTAATGTACGCCTGTGTGTAATGTCATGAAAATAATTATACACAATTATGTGATTGTTTTACATTAAAAGAAAAAGGCAGGTAGTGTGATAGTGAGCTTTTATATAGGGGAGAAATAAGTGCAAACTGGTGTTACCTTAACGGTATATCATGCTGACTGTAATGTTATTACACAGTTAGTCACATCATACCTCAACAAATCACTTCAGGGTTGGTGGTGATTTATTGTTTTGAGTGTCTGGATGAGAAGCTGAGTGACAGCTCTCACTTTGGGTGAGATGAAGGGAACAAAATGGACAGGAACAGAAGTGATTTCATCTGACAGACGGGGATGGAAATCACTTTGTGTTTTATGGCTGCATGCTCCTCTCAATACACATCAACAGCACAGCGTGAGTGGGCTGTTGAAACAGGACGGGTGTTTTATTATCAGGTTATAGCCATGATAAATGTCCATGGAATTATGTAAATCCTGACTTAGATATGGAAATCACTCAAAGAATATGTTTGCTCCTTCATTTGTGGCTTCCTATGTATAGATATGCATTTATGGTCAAATCCTTATACTCTGTATACTGATAAACTGTATACTGCACTACATACTTGTCATTTCCATTGTAATAGCCATTTCAGAATTCCAACGATGCCATCTGACAATTATTTTATATCACATAAAGATTATATAAAACAAATAAATAAATAATTTATTTTGCTTAATTTCTTTTGCTAATTTTCTGGTTAGTCTTCTGAATATACATATATTTCTGTATTATACTGTATAATGGTGGATTTTAAGTACAAGATAACATTTTTTCTTAACTAAATTGTTGAGGCATACTTTACACACATATGTGAAGAATAATTTGCCATGAGATTTAAGACTTAAACAGCCATAGAGGCATTTTTCCTGCAGCATCATTTTATTAAATTTTATATGTATTTGTGTGTGACTGTAATACTTATTTTTTTCAGTTTCTTTTGCATTGAAGAGTTTATTTTCATTCCAAACTATCCTCCATTTGTAGTGCTAAAAAGACTGCATTCTTACTGGGATAACCAATGCAAAATTAAGATTAAATTAAAACCAGTGAAAATAGAAAATGCTGTACTGTAAAAAAAAAATAGTTTGAATTGCAAGCTCTGTTCTGCATATTTCCATCACCCCGAGAGTTTTCCACTGCCCCTCTGGGCATCTCCCTCTTTGCTCCCACTTACCCCTGTGATAACTGCTGAAGATCCGCGGGACACCAGCAACAGGGAGAAGAGCAGCAGGAAGAAGGACCTCATGATGAAGAACTGTCTTTGCGTCTCTGTGGCCTCCGGGGTGAAAAGTAAGGACGACGAGGCTGTCGGACCGTGCTGCATGTGCCTACGTGACAGACCGAAGTGACAAGTGGCCTGCAAACTCTTGTGTTGAGGACTGACGGAGGTTTATAAAGCCAGCCTGCCATTCATAACTGTGACTCACGCAGACCAGCATCACTTCACAGGGGCTACAAAGAGAGAGAGAAAAAAAGAAGACACATTCAAGGTGATCTTCAATATGACAATGTGCCCTGGATTTAATTTTTCTGACCATGCTCTTTTTATTGACAATAAATTCACATTTTCAAACCAGTGATGCACTCATTTCACACGCACATACACATACACGCACACTGTGACATGCTATTGCAATTGTAGTGGATTTTTTTTCACATTCCCACCTTTTCATACTCCAAGGCCATAGTTTTTAAAATATCCTTTCAAACATACTCGTAATAGTGTTCACAAAGAAAGCAGCTTCAGTTCAGGGACAAGAATTTCTGAGGCCACTGCACTTCTGGAAAAAATATGCTTAAATGATACAGGCTACTTATCATCTGTTCATTAACTGTCATTTCTGAGTTAAAACAATGGTAAATTACAAGAGAAACATGCTTCATATGTAGCTCACCGTTGCTACAAATAATCAGTATAAGCTTATTTTACTGTATAATGTTGATTCCAAGTCACTGAAACTTGACACGCGTAGCCTCGACTAACCTAGACAAACCCTTCTGTGTGGTTGAGTCAATACTTGATAGTGACATTCATCATTTTCTAATTATGATTAAAAGTCTCTCCAGCTGTCAATAGAAGTGTTTGATTTGACAGTAAAGACAGCAATTTGGAAAAGGTTTGGAAGCATCTTCAAGTTTCTGTTCACGACGGCTTTCTTAAACACCAGCATGAGTTATATGTGTTTTGGGATGTATTTACTGCACGATCAGACTTTGCTGTCATTGATATGCATCATTTTTCTCAGTTTACCTTTAGGTCTGGTACACTGATGTTAGCAGACCGTTGCTGAATAAATGTCAACTAAAGAGGTGTTCTTCAAAAGATGGTTTGTCCCCCTCAGTCTCCACACCTCTCTCTCTCTCTCTAATTGAGCTTGTATGGGATGAATTGGATCGATCAGTCAGAAAAGTGCATCCCATAAATCAGCAGTCTCTCATTGATGAACTTCAGAAAGCTTGTGTGGAAATAAAACCTCGTACATGCCAGAGGAGTTTACTCTGAAGAAAGTATGTAAATGAAAAATGGTCTTTTGTGTGTGTCTTTTTGTATATATATATATATATATGTGTGTGTGTGTGTGTGTGTGTGTGTGTGTGTGTATACATATGAGTATAGAGACATACACATAGATAGATAGATAGATAGATAGATAGATAGATAGATAGATAGATAGATAGATAGATAGATAGATAGATA
>JBAJHX010000096.1:23284710-23314660 GCA_037176925.1 Amniataba percoides
AGATAGATAGATAGATAGATAGATAGATAGATAGATAGATAGATAGATAGATAGATAGATAGATAGATAGACTGCAGATGATGAAACGTGCAGAACCTCACGTGAAAAACACTGCAACAAAAATGGATGGACGGTGAGGGCAGCCTGAAGTCAGAGTGTTTGAGAACAGTGGGATCTCATGAGTAGCTGACTGACACGGCCTATCAACACTTCTGAGCTAAATCTGTCTTCGTCACAGCTTGGCAGAGTGACACTGACAACTGAGTCACACAGGAAGACAAGAATCCAGCATGTAACAGTGACCCATTAATGCCCTCTTTCACCTAAGAATGAAACTATGGAGGTCTGGTATACCAGTTGTACAGCACTGTTCAAAGATATGACTGCTGTTTTGGCTCCAGGTTTTACCATCTGACTGCTTCCTAACAATCTAAGAGGACTACGGATTTAGAGGTTTAAGGACAGGAGTAATGTGTTGAGTTTTACTGGTTCTTGTTCTCTGAGAGCAGCTTTCTCAGTGTCCTGCAGTTGTCTGATGGACGTTTTGAGGACCAGATAAGAGACTGTACAGTAGTTCTCTTTACTTGAGATGAAGATATGAATGAATTTTAATAAATCTTGAAACAGGAAATGAGAACTCTAATAGCGACTGTTTGTTTGAGTTATTCAGCTCCCGCAAAGCTCAGATTTGACACCAAGGTTTCTAACTTGGGATTTTGTCTTTAAAGTTTGGGAATCAGGCTTGTCTGTATTTAACTTAAAGACATTTTAGTGCATCAAAAATGTTGGCTGTTGTGTCATTTGGCACAACAGCCAGATAAATCCAGGTGTCATCTGCATAGCTATAATAAGCAATCACATAGGTCATTTTTTGGACTACAGGAACTTTCCCCAGGATTTAGGAACCTTTGGAGGAAGCTCAGGGGGCATTTTCACCCCACAAGAAGTCCCTGCTTGGGGGATAGTATGTTTCAAAGATATGGGAACTTTGTGGGTGGTCTGAACATGTCTGATTGATGTAGTAAAAAGCATTTTATCTGTTCTGCCTTGCTTCAACTGGGTGCGTTTTATGGTGTTAACAGAAAGAGGAAATGGGAAGCTGGTACTTTCTTGATGAGGGACAGGAACAACTCCAGCTGGCCTTCCTACACTGGGAACAGCAGCTGCTACCGGAGAGGACTGGATGAAACACTGCCTTTTACATCCTAGTGTTTTTCACACCTGTATGCTTGTATTTTGCACATTTATATTTTTGATCAATAAATAATTGTGGGTGGAAACAAATGCGTGTTTGTATCATGGCTGTCCTAAATCATATTTTAATATTTACAAAGCTCTGAGCAGTAGTGACTGTAAACTTTAACATTATAAGCCCAGTATGGAACCCTGTAATGCCTGAACAATGAAATAATTGCCAGAAAAAATCAAATGTTTTGAAAGTGTTTGCTGAGTCTTCTAACAAAAAATAATTCATTCATTTGCATATATGATTTTTTATTTGTATAATTTTTTCTACATTTGTATGATAGAGATGGCGTTAAAAGGTTAAACCAGGTGAGTGTCCATCTCAATATGCAGTGTGAAACAGTATATATACACTATATTACTTAATACCAAGGCAATATAATCAATCATTTATACCACAGTGCCAAAATCTTAATGACTTGGCATGCATAAGTCTAATTATTAAACATTGTTCATCATTGGATAGAAAGCACACCAAAAAACTGGACTGCCTGTGTGTATAAACCAGCCCATGGACCAACCCATTTTATTCTTTCAACACAGGAAAGAAACACTTGCAATGAAACTATAACATCAACAATAGGTGAAGCAAACATCAAGAAATGAGACTAGAGCTAAATTATGAATGATGAATTATAAATACACCAGTCATTTTCTTTCTAAGGAGTACATTTGCACTCATGTCATTCTGAGGTGGAGAACATAGTTAAACACAGAAGAGGAACAGAGGCCTTTAAAAGAGAGATACTATTTGAACAAAATGGATCCATCTGGTTCAAAGTGAACCTGCACATCAGTAAAAATCAGATTTGGTTTGCTGCCTCAGGTGATCGGTGGTTTCAAAGTTTATTGTGGTGCTGAAGTTTTGCAACTTTTTTACTCATGCCAGGAGACAGAAATAATAATTATCTGACTTTATTACATATCAATAAATATTTATTTAGTTATTTAAAACATGTGCAGTTTATTTCCACAGTGAATCACAGAATGATGCCTCTTGTATGTAGTTCCTGAAAGATAAAGTGCACCGATCTTTGACTTTTGCAGCTCTTCAGTCACTGCTGTGCTGATAATGCCAAAGTAGAGCTTAAGTAATGAGAGACGAGTGGTGGACAACTCTTTGTATTGTCTAATCTTTAGGGAGGGTGAGGCTGAGAGAGGTGCAGGCGTTTAAGAGTCTGAGGAAAGTGTTGAGAGTATTTGGCAACCTGACGGACAGTGTGTTGACAGAGATTACTGGCTCCCAGGACCCCTGTTTTGGCAGTGTGTGTTTTTACACTAATGGTTCTGAGCTAATGAAGAAAGGGAGGCATGACGTAATGCTCACATCCTTGACAAAAGGACATTTCCCTCGGTGCCTGACCCAGCAGTGCGCAGGAGGATCAACAATATGGTTTGCAACATGAAACACAGAGAAATGTTGCATTTCACTGCAGAGCTGCCGTCATTCACTCATCCTCTGATTCGATCCTTTTCTACCCGCTCCAATCTCATTTGCTCCACATCCATAAACATGTGAGAGGAACACATGCCACTAGATTACGAGGTAGCGGCGAACATCAGATTCTTTCTGCCAGGGCATGTCATCAGAGGATCAGCCCGCTGGATGACATAATGACGCTGCTGTTGGTGTATCATGCTCTCAGTGGGCGTCCTCCCTTATTTTGTGCTGCACAACATGCCAGCATCCCTCGTTTGCACATAATCTGGCGTGTTTTCTCTCTCTCTCTATTACATGACCCTCTTGTAATGGGTTTCATCTTGGTTGGCCCCCACCTACAGAGACAATCCCGGAGAAGAGATTAGGGAGCGGGTGAGCACGTTGTTCATGCTTCTTTTTATATGTATGTAAACCCCTACTGTACTTTAACATATGTGTAGAGAAAGACATGAAAAAGGAAAGAAAAACACCCCCGAGGGCTTATAAAGTAAGACGCAGTGGTGAAATATGAATATGAATTCCTGTTCTTTCAGAAGTAGCAACGCCACATCACAATCGTGGTGGAAAATTAACATTCTGTGGGAGCAGCTCAGAGGCCGCCTCGCCTCATCTTGCTTCCACTTATTACTCTTTCATACAGTATGAATTTTGTCCTTGGAGGCTGGAATAACAGCTGAGGACTGGATGTACAAAAACCGAAGGACACAAGAACAGCTGCAATTTGTGCCTAAGAAAATCATTCTGAACCGCTCATTCAAGGTGTTGAAGTTCAATATCGCTGCCATTTTGCAAGAAATGTTGTGCATGGGAGCAAAGCCAAAGCAGCATTTTGAAGTGTTTCATCTCATTTATCTCTACTCCACTCTCATACATCTACATGCATATAGGTTGTCCCTGCATGTGAAGAGTGTCACCACGTTGAAGACAAAAGGTTTTATGCTGGATCTCATTGCCTCTTGTTGATATGAGTGTGATTTCATTCTCACTGAGTTGTATTCCTGACATCAACAAAATGCAGATTGCTTTCCATCATATTTGAGAAAAGGAAAATCGCCACACAAGGTCATAGCTAATCCATTTATAGATATGTCCTTGCTTTTGTGCCTTCTTTCGACAAAGGCCTCCTTTGACAGCCTTCTTCTATTCAAGCCTCATACCCACGTGATGAGTCAGTTGTCGGGGGCTCTCACCAAGAAACATACAAATTATTACCTCATCTTTAGATAGTATGCTAATTTTGTGGAGCTCTAAATTAGCTTGGTCATAACAGTGAAAGTCAAATCAGAGCAAAAGCCCGAATGACACAAAATGAAAATTTTACAATTTCTGTTTTTTAAGATTGTGTAATATTGTTAGGTAAAATTAAAAGGCAAGATGAAGGTAGTTGTAACACCTCGCAGGTGAATTTATTTTCATTTAATTTGTATTTAACCTTTCCTGAAAGTGTCCATTTGAAAAACACAGGATTTCAAGTATATAAGGGCAAAAATTCAAAAGAAAATGCAACTGTGTTAACTGTAATTTCATTAAAAATGAAACATCACATCATCCCAGCAGTGACATTTTGAAAATGACTTTTGATGCTTTCTGTGTGGAATTTGTATTCATCATGTCTCTCTCCACTGTCCAGTGTCAAGCAGGTCTGAATGTTTTAACAATGTGACTGAAAGATGATTTGGTCTGTGGCACCCTACCTTTTATTTTTTTTTAGATTTTTTTAGTTTTTAGAGCTGTGATGCACAGTGATGTATCTCACTTGTGAAATAAAATGCTAATCTGGAAATGATGTAACACGATACACTATACAAAGATTTTAGGGATATTGAATTCTTTATACAATGTTTGTGTGTGATAAAAGCATAAATACACAAATGAAGCCTGAGACCAAGCACACGCTGAAACTGACAGGACGGAGGAGGACCTCAGTGTGCATAAAGCATCTGCTATTCAAAATTCACTGTGAGTAGGGTCTGCAATTATCTTCTGTCTGTCTGATTAATGTTTTTCTGCAGAGAGAGAGCAGAGTGAAAAAGTGTCGCCACGTTCCAGGAGGGTTTATAGCTGTCTGGATGAGTCAGTTGATTTGGCTCTTCAGCCAAAGACTGAAAATGCCAAACCACACTCGCCCCTGTACTGTCTTAACATATCAGGTATTTACTGTCAGAGAACCATGTCGGACCTCAGGGAGTTTGGTCCTTTTAACTAATAAGTAACAAATCATTTGCATGTAAGCACTGAATTTTATTCTACAGCCTGTGGATTCATTATTTCTGAAACAAAATGTTGTTTGTTAAGGCGTTCACTAATGATGGAGACATCGTTAGTGATGCAAACAAGTAAACAAACCCGGCAGCTTTAGATGTCTCATTAGGTTAAAAAAGACAGGCACTTACAGATACAAATATATGCTACAGATGCTCATTATCTCACAACAGCTACGTGACATTATGTATTTGCAAGCCACTGGAGAGGCAGAGGTGATTTTGGTGTCATGCCTCACATCACATGTTGTGCGAGGGGAGCAATAAGAAAAGCTCTCAAAAAGTTGAAGTTGTTTTTAATAGACTCAACTTCAAAAAGGTTTAGATGGCAGAAATGCGTCACAGGCTATTAGAGCCTCTGCGCTCTTGTTTTCATCCCAATCATCTGACAGAATTTTCTCTTATTCCCTCTAGAAAACAGTGCCTTGATACATGTAGTCCAATCTGAATACAAGTGTATGAGATGATTTGTGACTTCCATTCAAAAGGATGCGAGACGCACCTATCACTCGAGGCATTTATGGGGTCGGGCCCTCTGTATAAGTAGACCCAGCGTGGATGTGGCACGCACAGGAGTTACTGAGCCCGGTGGAAACATGTTGTGCTGCAGCATGATGCTAACACGCAGCGGCATGGGAAGCTCGGGTGGCCCCCGGGCCTGACACTTCATCACATGGGTTAGGTCATCTGAGGGCCCGAGTAAGTGGACTGTCATGGCGGATCGGTCCTGAGCACATTCCAGGATTCATGAATAACACTATGATCATGTTTGCGTAAATCAGTGATCAGAGCTGGGCCATGACATGATTTGTGAAGGTTGCCACAGAGCTACAGAATGCAGATCGGCTGATATTCATGTACAGAGATATGAGAGTATGAAAAACACACATTTTAGTGTCCTTGGACTCTGTGCCCTGTAATAACAAATGCCGAATTATGCCGAGTTCAATTCATGTGCACCACAGATGCACAAAATCATTTCAACTAATCAAATTGATGCGTGATAGAAATAAGAAAAATACAAGTCAGGTCAAAAGTAGAAGATATGAAAGCAGTCAGTGTCTGTAGAGCTTTCATGATTTATTCAAACATGGTTGCTGACTCATAATTTGTCAGTCATATCACATGATCTTCAACAGCAGAGTTTTCCTGCTTCAAGAATTCAGCTTTTGAGCCAACATGGACAAGAAGCTGTTATAGTGGTTTAAAAAATGGTTGATGTGTTATTCATTACACTACACCAGCTGTGGGTTTGACAAGAGTTTTTATTTGGAAACAGGGGACAACTGTCACATTTAATGAGGGATTAATGATTAGATGTTGTATTTTTTGTCTAATAGTTTCAGTAACACTGAGCTTTGTCCTCTTCATTATTTGCACGAATACAGAAATTGAAATGTAACTCACAGTATTCAAAATCTGACTGACTAATGTTAGCATGAATATGTTGGCTGGGCTGTGATGTTTTTGACACCAGTTAGTTTGCAACAAGTCTCCAGTTTACTTCTCTCACAGGCACTGGCTTCACTGAATCTTTGCATTGGCTGAAGCACAGTGTGTTAACATTAAATAGGTGAGTGCAGCACATTGATTGGCCCACTGACGCCATCAGCTCTCTGCGTTGGTCACAAAACTCTCACTGTGCACGTTGCAGCAGCACATCAAACGTTTCTCATGTATTGGCAGGATCTGAGCAACTCACTGAGGAAGGACTCTCTTTTCATTAATGTCCATCCATATATACAGCAGCAGTGTTGTTCACTGAGTTTTTGTTGGTTACAGATCAGCTTTTGTGGTGCATTATTAATAAGTGATCATCATTCAGATGCAGGTTTCTGAACGTAATTATGTTGGGCAGCACGGGTGGCTGAGCTCTATATGTGGAAGATCTGGGTGATGTCACATCTGACCCGTGCATTACTAATGAAGACTAATTGTGCCCAGAGGTTTCATGACCTTATTCTAGGGAGCATACACATATGGTATTCTCTGTATCAGTGCAAAAAGGGCTGCAGTTTCTACATGCTGTAACTCTGCAAACTTGGGAAGACACATAATAACTGTACAGCACTGCAACCCTGAACATCCAAACACATTTCTTTTAATCATTTGTGCCACAGAGAAATGCTTTTCCATGCCCTTCATTTTTTTTCAAAGCAAGCACAAAGCTTTCCTCCATTTGGACTTTCGACAGAATCACCTAACATCCGCTTTGACTCCTGCAGAGACACAAGTTTTTACTTAAAGAAAAAATACTCGACTAACCCCCAGTAGAGTCTGTGAGGCACCAACTAACACAAAAACAGCTCGCCTGTCAGCAGATGAAGCCAAGTTTGCTGGAGTGCTGAAAGTGTTTGGTGAGAGTATTTGAAGATGCAGACCACACACTCCCCAGCAGCAAAAAAAAAAAAAAAAAAACAGCAGGAGTGCAGACACGGGTCAGTCAGGTCTTTCTAGGGAAGCAAACATGGCCTTAAATGCCGTTACCTTCCAGGAATATTGAAATCTTAATGAGTCTGCAGCCTCTTTTTCCTCCGTGCTTTATGTTTGGAGGTTGAATTTTTAAAAAGATAAATATCAAACACATCTAATACCTGAAGCATTGATGTTATATTAAAACATTTTCCCTCATATTAATACACTTAACTTATTACTTACTATTAAACTGTCAGGTGTCTTTTGCCTCTCTGAGCTACACCTTGCTTACCCATGACAACAGCAGCATGAGCGCAGGATAACAAGGTGCTGCTCTTATTAAACAAAAGACCCAACTACCCTCATATATATGAAGGAAGATTCCCTTCCTTTGTCTTTAGGAAGTTGTGACCAGATGGTATTTCAGTGACTGTAAAAACTGTCAGCCATGGATTTTTTTTTTACCTCATATCAGACCCCCATTACAAAATGTCTTCATCCCTCATTTGTTTGAGGAGGGATAAAAACAGGATGCACAGTTATATCCTGAGAGGTTGTGCCGCATGTCAAACAGCCTCAGTGAGTAAACACACTGCGTCTGTGGGGAGAATTGGAGCGGCAGTTACTGTGCATAAATATGCAGACTGGTCCATAGATAGCTTCACCGGGTGTTAATGAGCGCTGCTATTCATGTACAGAATGACAGTAAACTGGATCCTTAATTACAGAGGAAACACCGCACTCGGCTGCACAGTGACTGCGAGGGGAACGAGGCAGCGCTGCAGCACGGAGACAAACTGTGCCCTGCTTTGATGAGTTATGTTTGACAATGAGAAACTCCTCTACAGCTATCACCAAAACACCATTAAGATTTCATTCATTCATGTCTTTCTGCTATTAATCTAAAAGCCTGGAGGTTTCAGGGGAGCAGCTCATGAGCTTAATTTATGAGATGCAAATAGTGCTCTGATGAAGTCTTTAAATTTACAAAAAAAAAATCACACATCTTAAGACAGGTTGGTTAAAGGTGCAAAAATAGATATTTTAGCATACTGTTTCCAGTTCATTGAGGAAAACTTTTCTGCATGTTTCACTCTTGTTACTCTCAGCAGCAGCAGATATCTGTTTTCATCAGAGATGCCGTGATAAAGCAAATGTTTATCGAGGCAAAGGTAGCGACTAGCTGCTGAGCACAGAACGCCTCACTATCTGACAGAAACACCATTCAAAGTCAGTGCTAATGGTAAATGTGTGCTGGTTGTGTAGGTTGTAATAACTTGTTAAAGGACTCCACGCTGCCACCCACACAGGTAATTTCACCGTTGCGGGTGATCAGACCTATTTTCAGGACCACGTGGGCAAAACTAAGCCTGACTGATGTTCCACAGCTGTTGGTTTTACCACACGACATTGAAGACTGCTTGACTTGAGGGAGGAAGGACACTGAGGAGCTGAAGGTCCGTCTGAACACTGCATGCTAATGGGCAGAGGGAGCTTTTAAAGGTTTTTGTCCATAGCTGTCGCCTCTTTGTGGAAGTGCATTTCAAACTAAATGTATTTATTCTCCAGATTTCACAATCTCCTTTCCTCCAGGTAAAGAATTCATGCTATGTGACAAAATCCTATTCTGACTTTTCCACTAATGTCCTGTTCTGTCTCTTATTTTAATTTCCAACATCTACAGTGCGACAGCTTTTGAACACAAGGCTTACCATTAAAATACCTAAAATACATCATTTGTCAGCCAAACACAGATTAATGTGTAAGGCAGCAGAAGATTATTTAACAGATTATAATATTTCTGACAACTTCTGTAACCCACTGCAGTAAAAAGCAACGCAGATGTGATTATGGATATTTGTGAGACATAAACAGATACAGTGAAGGGCTTTGCATTACACCCTTTGTTCTGATTAAGTTAAAATACCCTTTGACCCACTTTTATTAGTGAATCATGTGACTCTCCTGTGAATGAATCATTCAATGAATGAGCGTGAATTCACAGCGAGAGGTGTGCTGCTTCTGTTTCTGTGACTTTGCAGCTCAGTGTTAATGTATCACTGTCTGAACTGAGCTGTGAAATGCTTTCTTTATCTCAGAAACATTTTTTTTAGATTTTTTAAATACTATTAAATCATTTTCATCATGCCTTGGGTTTCTGTAATACATTGCGTTAGTCTATGATTATTATATAGCCTGCATTGTAATTTGAATGAGTACTGAGTAAAATGGTACACATTTTTAGAGATCTTTTCATTCATAACATGCAGATTAATAACTAAAAAAAACAAGCAAAAATCACAAGTATAATAATAATATAGTAAGTACACATATTTGCTAACTAAACAATTTATTCTTAAAATGAGCAAACTGGCAGAGGAAGATGCAGCAAATCAGGATCTTACAACAGCTTACAGACATGAAAAGACATAAAAATGAAGCTTGTGGCAATAATTTGACCAAAGCGTAAATATATTTCACTGCCTTGATCAAACTTGTCTGTGGAGTCAAAAGGAAAATAATGCATGTCTGACATAATTGAACTGTAGTTAGAAAATGAATGTTTTCTTTTTAATAATCTATATCACTAAAGAATGAGAAAACTCGACATTGTGGTTATCCAGGGGCATGCAATTATTCTTTGCTGCCCATTCAAACACATTTCCCTTTATTCCTCTAATATTTTTAGAAAGACAATTTCCGCCCTGTACAAGGGCATCACATATATTATGCAAGATGCTGTGGAAAAGTACATTGCCTTTCACCTTTTATCTTTTCAGACAATTTGATTATCCCCTCATTTTATTCTGTTTCCAGGAAATCACATTCGTCACTTTCTGCTCATTTGGGATGAGGGTGTCTTACAAAAAAAAACCTGTTCATGTTTTTCACAAGCCTGCAGGTCGACTTTACACCAGTGTTCTTCATTGCTGGAGATGGTCAAGCTGAAATACAGTATGTGGGTGAGTGTAGTGTAACAACAAAGACACACTGTTCACTGGTGCCATAAGGTTAGCACGTGAATATGTAAATCTGCACATCATCTCTCATTTCTTGCTGTCGGTGCGTGTGAACATCAGCATGTAAATGATGGATGTGGAGGTTGAATGTTCTTCAGACACCAGAGGCCTGCGCTCCTGGTTTTCAGTGAATCACATTTAATAACCTACAGTATATTATTAATTCAAGTAGCATCTTGGTATCCTAAGGGATTACATCCTTATATAAAGTGCCTGCTGGATGGCCAAACATCCCTCCATGCATGTCTGATGTCTGAAGCTGCATCTGAAAGTTTCCACGTCCACTTGAACACAGCGACTGGTAGAGGTATGCTTCTTTTTCTTTGTATTCCAGTTTGTGTTTGTGTACCAGTGTGTTCAAACAAGAGCAACACCATGGATGCCTTTGAAGAGAGATCATCTGAACGTTTTTTTTCATCCCCCTTTTCACCGAGCCTTTCCATTCAAGTCAACTATATAAAACCTTTCGCCATGGGAGGGTTCAAATACTGACCGTGAACCATGACACGTTCTTGGTTCAAATCCAGCTGGAAACCTGACCACATCTCTCCTCTTCTGTCAAATCATGTCATCTCACTGCTGACTGTCACAAAAGCATAAAAGGTGCTCGTAAAGCACTTCATGCAGTGTGGTAACCTTGGTACATACAGGGACATGTATTGTGAAAAAAGGAGAATATTTTACACGTTGCTCTGGATGTAAAAAGTAATAGTCATAATTCAGGGTTTTGCAGAATCATCCCAAATCACACGTCATTTAAAGGTTGAAAGTACAGTGGTTGTGGTGAGTCAGTGGTACTATGAAAGATTTAATAACTGAGTGTGTATGTCACAAGATGAGATATAAAAGTTGAGAGAAAAGTACCTACAGCTTTAAATTGGGGACTAAGATTATACTCAGGTCAGAAAGATGTGGATGTCCAGGTGCACATACATATTATGTTTAATTATGTTCAATGACAAGCTGTTTTCACTCATAAATGAAAATGAAAAGATCTTTCTAAATAATTATTGTTGTATTTTATTGCTGTATTGTATTATTATTGTTCTAAAAAAAATCTGCTCTGAATCCTATTTTTATTTTTGCTCATATGACCTAATTTTAATAATAGTATTTTGCAGGACTGAGCTAATAGAACTGGCTTTGACCATAATAGGCTTATTTTGCCAAAGGAAACTGTTTACCCATTACGTCTACTGCCAGCTGTTACACATGATTTGGGATCTGTGAGTCTTTGGGATTAATATTGGCTAACAGCTCTGGGATACAAAGCCATTTTACAGGTTGATGTTTTTATACTTTCTTATGTTGCTCAGAATCCACTACACACAGCATGGACTGTGACAGCAGCACAATGGGGATCAAAGAGGCTCTGAAGGCAAACACTGTCCCTGTTTCTCACACTCACAATGACACGTACAGCTTTGTGTGTAACACTGATATGAAAAGTCAAAGATAGCTAAGTGTGTGTGTGCCTACAGGGGAACAGCTGACTGCTTTGTCCCGATTCTCTGACAGAAGCTGCAGCCTGTGCGGCAGATGTGCCAGTCTGACAATAAGGAGTATGAATACAGACAGAAGAAGTTTTACGAAAGGCAAGTTGTGACAGTTATTTATATTTTTGTGTCTGAGCTGAAAGGTTGAATTGCATTTCATGCTTTTGGGCTTAAAACGGGATGAATCAGAATAGCAGTATATCTTTCCTGACAGACGTCCCTGGATCTGACGTGGCAGGACATCACACACACACACACACACACACACACACACACTCCTCTCTGCTGCTAAGGTGATGCGACACTTGGAAACGTTTCAGACCGAAGCCTTCACTCTGTCACTGCCTAACACATGAACAAACTGTGTTTAGAAAACTAAAAACACTAAACAGCTTCTCTTTTATAGCAATGCTAAATACAAACAGCTCTCCTTGTGTCATTTATGGAGATGTAAATTAATCAAATTTTAATACTCTGTTAGTAATTTTACACACTTTAGGTAATGTGTCATTATTCTCATTGCAATCAGATCTATTCATAATGCAACAACTATTATGTCAAGAGAATTAAAAGCAAGCCTGTATGTGACATTAATGACAAAGCTGAGACAAATCAGGATTAGTTATTTCACAATTTTTATTGGACATATTAATTAAAATAAGAGGTGGTGATATTCTAAATTTTTAACAAATCCAATGAAAAGACCAAAGCTAACCAAATGTCAATAGTCCACTTTTAATTCATTTTCACATTATGAAACAAAAGTAACACAAATGTCAGTCTTTAAATTATTTTGCAATTTAATCTTTAATTATTATACTTTAGTCTCATATCCAAATATTCATTTTTATGTAATGCTCTATATGTTTTTTGTATTTTATATTGGATGCTCTATACTGCTTATATACTTATATACTTTAAATTCTTAAAACAGCTTGACTTTTTATCAAAGGATGTAAGTGAAAACAGTAAGTAAGTCATTTGTTGGGGACTTTTTGCAGATGCACATTAGTAGCAGCAGGGTGGTTGATGGGAGACTGACTTAAAATAAACTACAGTTCATGGCAAAGAAAGGATCATGTCAACCAGTGCAACAGTGAGACTCACTGATGTGTTTTTAGCATTTCTTGGACAACAATGTAGTTGTGTGGTGGAGATGAATCAGATAGAACACAGACTAAGTAGGAGTAGGAGCAATAAATTGTTGTTTCTTTCCTTTTTATAGGATTTTTTCATAATGAGAAAACAAAACATAAGCTTATCCTTTAAAAACAATGTGTGAGTGTATGTGCATCAAAGAAAAAAAAAAGAAAAAGCTGCTTTTGGTTCCTCTCCAGCTCCATTGGCTCTGAACTCCCAGCTCACACAGAGGAAGCCCAGTGATTAAAGACCCAGCCTGCAGTTTACTCCTCCCAGATCTCTGCATTTCACCTGCTGCAGGCCAAGGCTATCACCTCTAATACACTTCCTTCTCTCCAGATGATAATCTGACTTCCTGACTTTTTGTCAATGTCACTTTAATGGCTCTCATCCCATTCATCACACTCACTTCCTCCCACGCAGGACTCCTCTGAGTGCAGCGTCCACCGCCCTGCTTCTCCCTGCCCGCCTTCGCTCACATCTGGTGTCTCCTGAAAAAGGCTGCTGTGTTTATTCATGTTTGGAAGGAGGAGAGTGCTCTTGAAGTACTTCTTTCGCATTTCAGGGGTAAGTGCTCTGCTCCAAGACGCACTGACGATGACGCCTTAGCGCCACGTTCATCTCTTTGAAGCTTGAAGTCAAGGACAGCTGAGCACACTGACCTAAATATCCTGGTTCTCATTCAGCCAACAGAGACAAATAACAAGAGAATTGGCTAAAATAAGCAAGAACAAGACTATTTGTTGATTATATCCTGATTAACGTGCATCCTCTGCGCGTTTGCTGTCAGCTTATTGCTTTTTCTGTGAGTCTTTGTTCTGTCAGAGGGCAGCGATCAATAAATTGGATTAGACACAAGGTGAATTCACATGTTTCATGCAAGCTCCGCTTTTAATTAGGTGGTTAATTGAGCTCACTTCCAGTGAGTTATAGGAGGCGACAAGGCTTCCATTTAATTAACCAGCCTGGCCATTAATATAGTAATGCAGCTCCATGATGGTGAACCTTGGGTGGGACACTCAGTCATTCTTACATGCAGCTCTGGGACCTGTTTGTGCTCCTGTCTGAGGCTTATTTCATCTTAAAGTCAGCAGACAAGTGTGTACTTACATGGCGTGGAAATCTCCAGCACCATTTCATCTTACACAGTGATCTGTGTGATTTTTCTCTGGATGATGTTACAGCAGCTGCCTTTCTCTGAAAATAGTCAGATGTTAGTGTGTGTATCGATACCCGAGAGACACTTATGGGTCCGACAGTATAGGCTACACACACACATTCACGCACATACAATGCAAATGTGATGCCTGTAGTCAACATCCCACCAGATCACATGGAAGCAAAGATGCGACTCCAGCACATTATTCAGCTAAATTGCCAGAGTGCTCCTCTATAAATAGGGCACACAGCTGAGAGCTCTGGGGGATGTGGCACACGGCAGGAAAAAAAGGGCTTTCACTGAAGAGCAGGAGAAAAGAGAGATTCTTCTAAAGCTCCAGCAGAGGGATGATGTAAACAGTAGGCTACACAGAGAAACAAATTTTCAAAATGTGGGGGAAAAAAAATAAAACTGTCAACAAAGCTGCTCCAAAAACCCCCACTTGCCCTTCATATAGGCTGAATTTAAAAGGATGGAGGCATCCCACTGAGCCGCCTGCGGGTTGCAGGTCCAACGCAATTTGAGTTTTCAATTTCCGGCCAAAAATGAGATTCTACAAAGCCACGGGAGAGCACGAGCACAGAGCAGGGGATGATCTTTTTCTCTGAGTCAATGTGAATCAAAGGAATGCTTAATGATGACTTCAAGAGCGGAGCTAGGCTCCACACTGCAGCTAATTCAGTAATCACTGATTTCTGAAGGAGGGTAAGTGAACTATCTAAGAAATACACTTCTTCAAGGGAAGTGTAAAGTATCCCGGAGAAGTGATGTGGCCTATAAAGAGCACACAGCATAAGCAAACATGGGGAACTTCCATGTGGAAATCCAAATAGAGAGAAAATAAAGGGCGATGGGTTTTCTAATGAAGTGCAGCAGAGACTAAATGGCACTGGACCAGTGAAGTGAGGATGAAGAAATCAGCCAGCTCAGGTCTCACACCTCAACAAACAGAGACAGCTGAGTCTCAGACACACTCATGAGGACGTGCATGGTGTCAAAACAGAGCTGCTGGACAGGTCAACTCTCAGAGCTCACGCCAAAAAACGTCACATTAAACCACGTTTTGAGTTTTATTTTTTGTGCTGTTTATCTTTCTCACTACTATGAAAGGTTGTATAGTAAATGTACAATATAAAATGATGTAGCATGCCACAGTAAAGCACATTATAGTGCAACATTATAGTATAGAACAGAGGAGAATAGCATAACGTTGAGTAGTATAGCAGGCCTATAGCATATAGAGTAGTATAACAGCATAATACAGCACATGGCATACGTATCAGGTGTTTTTGGTTTATGTATGAACATTGTTATTGGGCTGTTTGCTCTTCTGCTGCAGCCTCCAACGGAAGCCGTGCAGCGAGCACATGCACGGGTGATTTTGAGCTGCTAGATCTGACAGTGTGCTCTGATCTGCTCCACACACACACCCTTTCTGCCTCCTGTTCATTCCCTCAAAACACCTCAATTGCGTCTTTGTTATTCTCGCCGCCTTCGCTGTGACTCTGTTAGTGTTTCGCACCGCTTGTTTGTTCTCCCTTTGTTGTTTGGAGAATTGTTCCTCTTTTTTTTGTCTTTGTACTTGTTTTTAGTGATTTATTCATAGACGCTTGTAAAATAGACTTCAGTCTCAGAGGGATTGCTTTGTGGAGATAAAGGATGAATAAACAAAACAAAAAAAAAACCTCTCCTGGACGTGATGCAACAATGTGACACAGCACGGCAGATTTACTTTGTCTCGTTAAGATAGTTACCTTGCAATACCTGTGTAATAATGAAATGCTGTTTATGAAAGCCGACCTTCCTGTGTTGGTATATTTTTCTGATTTAGAGGTTTCTGTCATCCTGTCACCGCTCCAACACTCCAGAGATGATGGAGACCATGAAAGAGGTGAGCTTTCATTCTAGAAAAAGATAACAAACTGAAAATAAAAAAGTCAAGCAGACATGTTACTGCTCTAACAACTTGTTCATTTATTAATCAAGTTCCACCATATCAGTCAAATACTCAGGGAATGGCTTTTGAATATTCTTGTACGCATGAATTTCTCTTTATTGGATCAACCTCCTGCTCTGGCCTTCAGCGTGCCACTACATTGTTCTTGGCCGACTCCCATCTCCTGAGCTGTAAAGTGGTGTAGACACAGAGAAATGACCTGAAGGCATGATTACAATCCCTTGAATAGCACTCCTCTATCTGGTGTTGTGCCAACAACTGGCCCACTGTGATATCCAGCATCACAGCGGGACATTTCTCTGCGAGAGCGGGGGGTGAAAAAAAGAAAAAGAGATGATATGGAGCAGAGCTTCCCTACATCCTCTGGAGGGTGGAGGGGGGAGTACAGCACAAGATAAAAGAGAAGCTCTGTATGATGTGCATCTGTAGTTTTTTCTGTTTGCTTAAGTGGAGATACGCTTACTGTCTTTATCTAAAGAGATTACTTTCCAAGATTTTGTGTTGAATATGACTCACATCTGTTCACCGTCTCTCTGTCCTGCTGTGGAGAAACATTTTTGTCTCAGAGATTTGACGTGGTATGAGTATGCTTTGTTGTTCACTCACATGTATTTTTTTCCCATCCTGCACTTGAGACTGTATCTAATCTGCTTGCATCAATATTGTCATGCTTCCCTGCGTGTCTCAGTGTGTTGTTTAGCCTGCCAGTGGCTTCGGGGACGGAAACACCAGTCAGCCGGCTGATCGGCCACTTTGGTCCAGGTTGAAATAATTTAACCAATACTGGATGGACTGCTGTGACATTTGATGCAGAAATTGGTGGCTCCCAGAGGACTGATAATGGCATTGGTTCTCCCTTAACTTTTCATCCATGTGCCACCACCAGAACAAAATCGAGACATCCCCACCAGTCAGCCCTTCTTTGTGCTCGGTGGTAATTATGTCAGCGTGCCAACACACTGATCCACTAAACTATGATGGTGAATGTGTTTGGAGCATGTTTACACGTTGAGATTTATCACCATTGTAATAGTGTGGCTGACATTGGTAAAGGCTTTTTCACTCCACTGAAATTTTAACATTGTTTAAAGGACTTAATTGAGTTCTACAATTATTTCTTACTGTTTGTCTTCATCTGTGCTGCTCGGTGTTCATCATTCGGGTGTTTTAGAACAGCAGAGGTTACCTGTGGCATTTTCTTGGGATCTTATCTGGTGATTACAATTCAATAGGTTGCATTCTTTCATTAACTGCAAATAAAAGGTTCTTTCATTCCTACAAATTTAACAATGTGCACAGTTATATTTTGCTCAGAAAGTCTTTCAGTCACACTGTTGTACAGGCAGGAGTGAAGAGCAGCAAGACAGACATTTAATTGGATGTATGTTCCAGATTATTACTTTTCACATGATGCTCCAGGGTTACAGATTAAAACCTGGCTGTCATATTCATAATAGCCATATTTGATTTCTCAAGGACTCTCTCTCTCTCACCTGGGAGAGCAATCACACAAGCAAGCCTCGCTCTCCATCTCTATGCACGCTACGAACGCACCTTCGTGTGCGGGCAATGAGCCAAAGCTGTGAGTCACTCAGAATAGTCCTCTGGCTTCCCAGGATCCTGTGCTGCTTCATCTCATCTGCCTCCAAGGTATCTTCAGGGAGGCGTTGGCGTCAGCACGGCTAATTGAGCGGAGGATGTATCGTCAGAGAGCGCTAACGGCAAACCTCAACGTAACACCGCCGCAAATGAACCCTGTCCGGCCTCTGAGGGCCAAAGAGAGCTCGAGGTGTTGCTGCCATCAAAGAAAAACAAAAGACAAAAAGTGAAAATTGCACATATGTAAAGTGGTATAAACTCTTCCTGCTTGAAGGTGAGAATCATTTAAGTGTGACTTCAAATGCAGAGTGGATCTGACGCTATGAAAACAAGAACTGACATGAGGTGACTTATCAGCCCAACACTAGATGTCTGACGGCATTAAATCCAAACTCTTGTAATTATTTTGAGCTTAATGACTATTTAAGGCAACAACCATGGAGCGGATGAGTTTGATGGGTGTGTAGCACAGGAAACTTTTATGCCTGAGGCCAGAGCTCATTTCCTGTAACAGACCTTTAATCAGCACTTGTGATTTTATTAACCACAAGCTTCCTAACCTCAGCCGAGTGTTTTTGTTCCCCAGCCATAACCACACCTTAATCTAACTAAGCTTTCATTTACCAAACTGTAGACACCACCTTTCTCTGTATGTGACCGCACTACAACAGGAAACAATGATTTTATAGACATTGGCAGAGGATGTAAAAAAGAGTGTAATCTGGAAATTCAGCAGAATTTTCAATGCTGATGAATGAATGAAAGTCTTGTTCCTCAATATGATTTAAAAACTTCAGCATTGTGAATCATTTTGATCGAGACCCAGTAAATGCCTTAGTATCGATCGATCTTTAGTTTATGTCATTTTAACACGTTTTACTTTCTGAAAAAGGTCAAATGTGTAACTGAAAATGGGCTGAAAACCAGCTGGCTTACAGCTCTTTTTAGATCCAGGAAGCTTGATGTCCCACAGTGTAATGTCTCATCTACAAAAAAAAAAGCCAAATGCTGCAGTGATGCCAACTGAGCTCGTGTTCTGCAGAACTGCTTCATTTTTTATTCATTTCAAGTTCAACATTTGTCTCCACATCTGGACAGCAGCTGACCTCTTTTGTTTGATATATATATATATACATTATAATATATATCACTTTATATGGCTATGTGACATATGATACTGTGAGGAGCAGCCGTAAAAAGGTTTGGGAACCACTGGTCCATAAAATTAATGAGCATGCCTCATCTTGCAAATAGAGACAGGAACTTGTACCTGAGACCTGAGGTTGGGTCTGAATGCATTCAAGCCTGGGAGGAGATCCTGTCACACACACACATACACACACACACACACACACACACACACACTCACACCTGGATCTCATCCTCCCAGCAGAGACATGACGGGAGGACGGGAAACTGAAGAGCCTCTTAAACCTTTAGACTAAGTGACACTCCAGCAGTGGCTTTCTCATGACATCACCCCCCACCTCTGATCCTCGAGCAACCTCCACCACACTCGCCTTCAGCGCAGCTCCCTGCCTGCCACCAACTCTGCCAGCCGGGATTAAATGTTTGATTCACTGCCACGCTAAAAATTCAAGCTCTCACAGAATTAAAGCAGCCACCAAATGGCAGCGTTACATCGAAGAGAGGAACAGCAGCTGGTGTACCGCATATTTACTCCCTGAAAATGTCATGTTTCTTCAATTGACTTGTTTTCACAGCTTGCCTCATAGCTCCAGCAGACGCCTTCAACCACTTTCACCTGACAAAGATTGCCACCACCTCCATATGCTGCATTTGTGTGCGTGCATCTGCCAATAGCACGAGGTAACATGCATGAGATGAGTGCATATGTGTGGCTGCTGCTTATAGTTTGCATGCGTGCGTTGAACGCCCCCATTTTTAATGCTGGTGGTGGTGCACGCTTGGACAGAGAGCTGATTCCACCTCAGAGGCAGCTCAGCCACTCAGAGAGGCAGAAAGCAGGGACAGGCATGGGGAGGGTGAGGCAGGGAGGAAGGTGGAGAAAGAGAGAGAGAGAGTGAGAGAGAGAGAGAGAGAGAGAGAGAGAGAGAGAGAGAGAGAGATGAATTTGACTCCAGGCAACAGATGCCCAATTAACATATCCCCATAATTGGGATGATGTGGAAGGATGAAGATGAAGATGTAAGGGCACAGCTGTTGTTGTCCATCTCGGGCAGCGTGGAGCCGCCTGAATATTCATGTGACATTTTTATGACTTTTCAATATCTTGCTGCGCACGATGATGATGCTGCGTTCACCAATTACATGACCTTGATGCTTATGTTCATTAAAGATGAAGGGGATCTTATTAATGCAAAATGAGAGGCTTGTATTGTGCTGTGATGTAACACAAGAAAAGGCACGTCACTAAGAAGCAGAAGAGTTTTGCTTTTAAAGCATCATGGGAACGTGCTGCACCGTCTCTATATGTTTGCATTTCTGCAGTGTAAATGTTTCACTGGTTTAGAAGTCCTACAGCTATTTAATATGTGCAAATCTGTGCAAATTTATACCAATGGGCCAGAGTTCAAACATTTGCAATAATGTGGTTAAATGAAATTACGCTCCAGAACAACGACTGTGATCTTTAGCACACGTAGGGGAGAATAATGAAGAAGGAAAGGAGCCAACCAAAGCCCCAAATAGCTGTCAGCTCCTCGGCAGAAAGCAGAGTAGAGTGCTGCACTCCCTCCTCCGTCTTTGTCAGAAACTTCTGCTCCAGTAACTCCATCCGGCACAGCTATCAGGCTTTTCTTTGTGTCCTCATGACTCAGTGGCCGGCTACTCCAACTTCCAGATCAATTATTCAGGCAGCTCCCCTATAAATACCAGTCTGTTAAATGGAGGAGATACCCATCTGAAGGGCTTTAGAGTGCTGCGTGTGCTAAACTTAGACCCGCTATTACATGTAAGAGGACATTACATTACAGCGTTTAATCTGCTGAATGACATATGGCTTTTTGAGAGCCCACATTTAAAATTCAATACATTTAACTTGTGAAATCTGAGGCCTGAAACAGAAGAGTCATATGGTTATTTTAGGAAATGCAATAGTGTGTTAATGATGTGCTCTTACTGTGAATTTTAAAATACTGATGTAATACAAAGAGTGAAGTTAATAAGTCATGTCAGCCTTGTGTAGCAAAACTCTACAAATTACATGTTCAAAGATGGTTCAGATGCTCCCTAAAAAGCCCTGGATGAAACTTGGGTGGAGCAGCGAAGGAGAGCTGCTTCTTATGGGACAAGACATGCAATGTCGTGCGTACAGACAGACATCACCATCCCTGGAGTCACTAGTGTGACTGACAACGTCACATGATCGTGTAAGGAAAATTAACATCCATATCATAAGTTTAGGTTGCAATTCGAAATGATACTAAGTGACTTTGGCTGCTTGTTTGCACTGCGTGCATTTGTGTGGCCATGACACGAGGATGAAAGAGCTTACTTAATCCACACAGCACTGAACCACAAATGAATGGATGAGTAAAGAGAAAATCTGAATGAATGACTGAAGGAAAACAGTGAAAGGTGAGACCAATCTGTTTAGTACGAGGGGCCACTGAGAGGTTTGAGGAGATGAAATGATATGAGTCATATGCTACGGCCTTCACAGTCACCAGTTTTTTATTCATTTGAACACGCTTTTCTACCACTTTCATCAAAACACTACATGATGATTTAAAAAACTCTCGGAGGTCCTGGAGGTGTTTACAGCCCCCTTTCCCCTGGCCCTTTTTCTTTCTTTTTTTTCAACCTTCTGTTGCTTATAGTTTGAACAACTCCCAATATGAACCTCTGGCTTTCTGTACGTTAATTGCCCGCCACACAATCCTTTTGAAATGGAAAGATGCCACCCCTCCATCCCACACACTATTGATCAGGAGTAATCTATTTTATATGAAACTGGAAAAAAATAAAACATACACAGAGGTTCAGTTGTCAACCTTTTTTGAAATATGTAGAAGAAAAATTAGAGCTGCATGAATCAGTCTAACTAGTACAACCACTGATTTAATTTTATTCAGGTGACAACCTGCTGTACTGAATATACGTAACACACATTGTCTTATATTTACTCATCTATCTATTTATCATCTATCTATCTTTTTTATTGTTTTAACTTATTTGATTAATTTATTTACTTCTTGGGGTGGGGAGTTTTTCTGTATATCTGTGTTCTGTTGTAAAAAAAAAAAGCTTAATAAACAAAGTTTTTAAAAAAACACTAAATGAGGGAATAACTCTGTATTTTGCAGTGTGATGACAGAAAAAGAGGAGAAATGTGCCAAATCAATGTGGTTTATCTGAAGGTTCCTTAATAACTGCTGTTGCTGCGTGGTGTATACTGTACCCAACAGAAAGATGCTTTGTTCATCTTGGGAACATTGAGTTTGAGAAACCTCACTGGAATTGCATCTTGTATATTGAGTGAAAAAGAGTTCAACAAAAGTGCCCTTTGTGGTGATAAAACATGATAAAGTGCTTTCTATGGTGTTCCAGGGTGCAGGAAAATGCCCTCTCAGGTGCCCCTTCACTGGGAAAAACATGATAAAGGAATGAGTGCCTAATAAACAGAGAAAACATGGTGCAGTGCCTTATGGGCTGCCCATCGTCCTAGAATAGGGTTTGGAAGAGATTCACCATGAGTGCTTGGTACCCTTCTAAACACCAGTGCCTCACCACATGCAGCTGGTACCCTTCTATCACTTTGCCCCTGCAAATCAGGCTGCCTGAGTCCACGGACGCAGCGTTATTTGGCCAGCTGTATGTTTCCAGGCACACTGGCAGGCAGCAGCAGACAGGCAGAAGGTGAAGTGGCACTTCCTCTGCTGGTGAGATAAAGGAAAGACAGCACGACAGGAGTCTGAAGAACCTCCCTGATGCTGGACCCTCAGCTGAAGACAAAGCCCCGCCCTGCACAGTGGAGGGCCTGTCAGCTCAGCCGGAGCTGAGATGGAGAGATGACTTTTAATAACTTGCTCTGTCACACCGAGACAGACTGGAGGAGTCATTTTCATAACCAGAGGCACTCTAAGTGGAGATGCTCAAATATTCACAGCCTGTTTGATATTACGGATTGAGGATGAGGCATGGATCTAATCAGCGGGTTTGGGGAGCCTCAAAAATGGCGCTGAAAAAACTGCACCATCTGACAGCAGCTCCGGTTTAGTGCCAGAGTGCTGTCGACAGACTCATAAGTGGCGCATAATGATAATTAACACGCCAATTGGACATCTGCTGTGTTTCCAAGGCTGTCTTGAGAATAATGTGTTTACAATTAAGAGGAGAGCTCAAATGAGCAAAGAGGCACACATCATCCCCCTTAATGGCAAGTGTTCAACAGGACGACGGACTCGGGTGCGACAG
Organism: Amniataba percoides; assembly: GCA_037176925.1. Taxonomy (NCBI): domain Eukaryota; kingdom Metazoa; phylum Chordata; class Actinopteri; order Centrarchiformes; family Terapontidae; genus Amniataba; species Amniataba percoides. The sequence continues at coordinate 23,307,844 of JBAJHX010000096.1, forward strand.
GTCGGCCAGTCGCCTGTGATTGTTTAGTAAGTGGGGGCCCGGGGAGCTTGTCATATCTGATTAAGTGGAGGGAGATGCAGGGGCCAAATGAGCTGGATGGAGCAGCAAGCACCAGGAGCGACGCATTACCACTGGGTGTCACCACTGATCACATCATATCATCACTCCCCCCCCCGCCCCTGACAAGTCAATCAATGGCCTAATTGACGGGGACCAGGGCCGCTGTCACAACAGGTCCCAGCGCTCAGGGAATAGCCCAGCTGCAGCTCTGATTTATGCCTGGATTAGAGATGGTTTATGGCTCAGAAGCAGGGCTGGAGTTCAAAGTGATCTCTTGGTTTCACTACTCATTTAGCCACAAGATGGCAGAGTTGGACTATAAAAACAGATTGCTCTTTCTCTTCCTGCTGTGTGTTTTTCTGCCTTTGTTTTTCTCGCATCATGAAGTTTTTACTACACTTTTTCAATCTGAGAGTGGTGTCGAAGGATCTCTTAGCATAATGCTTGGTTGTTCATATTCACGAGGATTAGATTACTGCTGGTCTGCCAAAACAACGCCGGTGCAGTCCCCCTCCCCCAACCTTAGTTTCCATGGAATTTAACTGCATCGTAACTGAAGTCTGCTCTGTATGAAAAGCATTCATGTCCTGTACATACGGACACTTCATACTTTGGAAACATATTTTCCATCTGCTCAGAACGATTGTGCAATAAGATGAAAAGCTCCAGAACAGCTTGTAATTTAGACAACATTCACTCTTTGACGATAGCTGAAATGCTTTTGCATTTACTAACACGACGCTCCAGCCCCCAAAGTTAAGAACATTTCAAACATCCAGAATCCAGAATAACAAGGCTCATTTCTTTAGATACTAGAAAGTCAACATCTCGGAGATACAAGCTTTCCCCCGACACCAGTGATATGGTCCAACAAAATTACTGGCTGACGAAACGGCAGAGATGGGAATACTGGAATTTTCAATAAAAATTGCCCTATAAGATTACATACTCAGTCTGCACTGCTGGAGACTGGCCAACTGCACACACACACACACACACACACACACACACACTGTAGTGTCATAGCTCCTTCACTTCTACTCTCTGAATCTGATTTTGTCAAGGGTGGGCTGACACAGTGGGAGAAGAAACTTGCTTGTTACTTTTAATTATTAAGTAAAAATCTGTTCCCAAACATGGTCATCAATAAGGAGCTCCTTTTGAAAGTTTTCACTATACATCGTGCTGCTTATGCTGGCCTGCTCGATGCTGTTGGTGCAGACTAAGCCCAACTGAATGTGTTTCCAGCTCTCCTGCTGTGCAGACGAGTGGGGGACTGGATTTCCACTGGTTGGCGGTGAAACACATACACGGTACTTGACTGATTGAGCCTTCCCTGTTTCTGTCTGCATCCTCCTTGGAAGCTCAGTGGGTGGAAATCTGACAACAAAGTCACGTTCAAGGAACACTCCTCCATCTGCCAGGTATTCTGTCCAGGTGTACATATGTTTATCTCTTCATTAATGGCCAAAACACAGAGACAAAGGCACACTCTGGCACAAGCACACCTAAACATCTAGAAATACACTTTCTAACATGTCTAAATAATCTGTCTCTCTAGTGGTCACCCGCTTTATTTTCTAATGATGCTGGGACATTATTCATCTATGTAAATCTTGTGTCAAACATAAAGAAACAGAGAATGTGCTGAGGAAAATTCACAATGCCGCTCTCTGTCTGTGAACTACCAACAATGGATATGCAGGCTTTTTCAGGACTGCTGTCTTTTTTCCTTAATGAGGGGATGCAGGGACGACACTGTTCAAGCCTCCTTGGGCAGGCTTATGCCAAACTGTTGCAAATGAGACCAAAATATGAGCCTCAGCTGCAGGAACAATACCAAGTTTGCACAAACGTTGAAAAAAAGGTAGATTCTTTGAATAAATCCAGAGTTAGGACTGCTTTGGGTTCCTTCTGACATTAAACAAACATATCTAAGATGAATGTGACATTTCTTGTCCACTCTGTAGGTTGTGATATTCATGCTGCAGCAGCTTCGCTAGACTTGACTGAGGTCTCTGCTGTGTATTCAAAGAAGCTGCCTCAGTCAGTGCGCCGGTCAGCAGGTCAAGTTCTCTGCAAGAAAACAGTAAGCAGTCCCATCCAGGTAAGGTGGGAGTGGCTGGTTTAAAGGGGTTTATTGGCATCCTGTTAAAGGATCGCTGGGTGCAGTGACCTCTACAATACTGGCACTGCTCCAGACCATGAAGGGAAAGTCATTAAGCAAAGCTCTTAATTTACCTTTGATTTACTTTCAACCTTGACCCAGCGAGTGTTCATGAACTCAGGAGTGCTGACTGGAGACTGAGGGGCTAAAAGCTGCAGTGGCAGCGTTAGATTAGATCCTGCAGATACACCAGAACCTCGGTGTCAAGCTGTTGGCCCCCCATTATGAGAGGCTACGTGGTTCCTGCGCCTTGTAAAGATATCCCTGAAGTGTGACCATTTGTAGGCATCGCAAGCAGGGCAGACCCAGAAATTACTAAAGGGATTATATCTCCCAGCAGGCCTACGGGCTAGTTGACCTTTCAACCTGACCCTGGTACTCACTGAAATAATGCATGTATGGTTAATCCCTGTGGGTGAATGTCAATGTGGGGTCAAACAAAGAGGAGAGGGGAGATTCCTGCAGGAGAAAATAAAAGAAATGCAGTCTATATTTAACAGGTCATTTAGCACAGTAATGGGAACACAGAGTACAGTGAGCTGAATCAAACACTTTCACCAGAACTGAAGAATTTGATTAAATTAGTGAATTTAAATTGAGCAGTGCAGTTGTAAGAAAATCTACAAAGACCCATTGAAATACAACAGATATGAGTAAGAGTGTGAGTCATAAGTCAAGTTGCAGTTCACACCAATGTCTGTCCAGACTCATAATATATGTGGTGAAGCAATTTGTTAAAAGGTATTGATATTGACATGTATTGGTTCCAGTGAATAATTTGAATGAAGAACATACCGTCTTCACTGAGAGACTATTTCTAGTGGAGGGGAGCACAGATATACACAACACTTCATCACATCAAAAATCACCTGAAGCTCAATTTCAGCTCATAACCAGAGAGTCTGTTGTGGAATATGAGAGGAAGAGGAGGACCTCTACAAGTGGCTTGATTTCCAAATCAATACAAACTCCACCACTGTCTGCAAAAATCTAATCAGTTCATCCTTTGTTTCCAGGTTGATGCTTGTGCCAAAGTAGAAGAAATTTTGCCTTCATGCGAATGGGATGGATGGACAGATGAGACATTGTGCCTCCAGTCTTTGGCACTGCCGGCACAGAGGCATTAAAAGCATTGAGCAGGACTTCTAAAGCTCAATAATGAACACGCCGTATTTAATTTGTTCAGTCTCTTCAGCATCTATTGTTTAAAAACCTCGAGATGTCACGTGCTGCAACTATCTGTGGTTGCTTGGCAACCTCACAGAGACGACAGGACTCCAGGAATTTCCGTTTCTGTTTGTGTACAGAGGGCAGAAACGCGATGCAACGGGTGATTAGTGATCTTTAGAGATGCTGAAACCATATCATTTTGAAATCTTATATAATTGGCAGCTGCCCCCCCGCGCACACACCAGCTTCAAGTCTTTCTGCTAAGCTAAGCAGCTAAGCTAATCACCCCATGGCTCCGGCCTCATACTTAGATGAGACAGATGAGCAGATCGATACCACTGTCATGTCTCTCTGCTCTCGGCAAGGAAGCGAATAAGCACATTTCCATTATCCATTCATGTGAATGTGACAAAGACAGCAGTGCAGGGGAAATGGAAATTGAATAACGTTACTGGGAACCTGTTCATAAGTCAGCAGAGTGGCTGTGTCTATAACAAACCACTGATTTGGTTAACAGTATCTTTTTGTGCACGGTGAAAAGGAAATAATCCCACTCACCAGACTAATGAATATTAGTAATTAATAAAATACTATAATCAAACATGGAAATGTGATAAAGCATTACAAAGTCACTTGTAGGCCTTCTAAAGTGACAGAGGCGATAGGAGGGATGCTGATAGGAGTTAGTTAATGATTTTTGGTCAAGTGTACGTCTGCTGTAGCTGGCTGCCTCCCTGTTTCCACGGCAGCACGGAGCAGCAGAGGTGCATAACAGCACAGCAGCCTGCTTTCACATTCATAGAAATCCTAGCCATTAATTCCCAAGAATGGAGGTGAGTTCCAATGCTGATGAAATATATGAGAGGAGCAGAGGCAATTTCTATCTTTAAGCCAACAGACACCCCCTCCACTTCATTCTGTCTTGGCTGGTCGTGGTGGTGTGGTGAGGTGTAGCAAGGTGATGTAGGGAGAGAGAGAGAGAGTGGGCCGATCGTTTTTTTTTGGGTCGTTGTTTTTCTCCCCTCCCTGTGAGTCCCCTGCATCTCAATCAGACTGTGAAAACATCAGGTTGACTGAGGCTGAGAGGGAAGAGAGAGAGGGAGGCTCCTCGGCTGCTGATGTAAACAAAACTGCAATTCATGACTGCCGCGAACAAAGCCGAGCTGCAGCATCTCCATTCTGTAGATATATTTGTCGTACCCCTCCAATCTCCTCGCAGCACATCGCAAAAAAGTGTGTCATACAAGCGTTGGCAAGTTGGAGCGAGAGCATAAATGATTCACTGGCTCGCTGACTCCGAGGGGCCCACGATGCTCTGTGGGCGCTGCAGGAGAGACGCTCAATATGCAGCGCCGGTCGTGCCAGTTGGCAGCAGGGCGCCGTCGGTTGGCACCGCTCACAGCCCTTGTAGGTACTGACATCTTCAACAGGATTGTAACATCCCATATGCCCCCATGCTTCCACCCCCGCTCCTGTATCCAGACATCCGTCCTCACCGGAGCCTGAAATAAGACTGGGGCTCATACATGCTGCGCTCTATCTCCTCTCAACATCTCATTATGCTCCCTGCTGCAGAGCAGAGGGGTTTCTACTGCTACATATAAACCCTGGAAAATAATCAGGCAGCAGCTAAGGCACTTTTCAATCAAACCGGTGCATAACAGCCACCTCGCTTGTGAATTAAATGTCAGAGCAGAACTAGACTTTATTTTGCCTCACCTCAGATTTCTAATTCCTCCTCCTCCTCCTGCTCTTTTTCTCCTCCTGCATCGTCTTCATTATCAGTCGCTGTTGGGAGCGCTGCAGCTGCATCAGCGCAGGCGGCAGCTGCTGTGCTCTTCGCTTCCTCCATGAAGATCAGAGAGCCTCCAAATCACCGTCTCGAACCTGTACACAGATAAACATCAGGGTGTTTTGAGCAACTTCACAGGCGCTGACAGGTGAAATCCCTGTAAACCACAGCTGATTATGTTATCTGTGAGGTGAATGTTTCTCCTGACATCAGGCGCTTCATGTGATGGCCTCCTCGCATGTCAGTCTGTGAACGCTTCTCCTTCAAACAGTGTTTGTCTCAGCAGTTGGTGCATAAAATGTACACACTCATGCATTATTCACTCTTTCACAATAATCAGGTCACCGAGTATTTGCCAGCAAGGCCAAGTTAATGCCTTAATCATGACTGCAGACACTGGAGCTGTGTTATAGTGATACTTTGTGGAGAGGAACAGAGAGATTTGCAGATCACGCGGTCTTGTAAGTGTTTCATTTAACAGCCGTAACAGCAGAAGCAACGCAGGTGTCGTTGCAAATGTACACCAGCAGCACAGTTTCCCCAGCTGGAAAAGGATTGAAAGTAATGCTTTCAGCACTTCATTATCTCATCTCTACCTCAAACGTGGAACGGCAAAGCTGTCAGACTGTGTTCTTTAGTAATCTTGTTGATGTGTCAGAGCACATTTCAGAGAAACACCTCAATCCTCGTGGTGTGGATTCCTTCTCCTCCGCTGTGGCATCTGACTCTGGTGGAGGAAACTCTCCTGAAGCCCGGGGTCGCCCAAGTGAATGAGTTCACGATAGCCTACCTCCAGTTCCCTGGATTGCTCATTAGGAGCTTGGCTGAGCACTCAAGGTTTTGTTTGGACGGCTCCCAAATGGAAACACACGTTTGGAGTCGTGCCAAGCTGTCAGCCTTGTGCATGATTTGCAGCGTGAATGATGGCCAGCCGCTCAGATACAGGAGTCCTCCCGGCTTGTCAGTGGAACAAACTTTGAGTCCAAATGAGTGAAGCACTAATCACTGGGAGCAGCTTGTCTCTACTCAAATACTAATTCTAACCCGACACAAAACAATAGCTGAACATGAGGCTTTTCAGATATTTTGTGAAGCGTTTGTTTTCTACAGACAGGTTTCCTGTATAAAACTGAAGATACAAGCACAGCACACAGTGTGATAATTTACACTATATAAGGCAATTCTGAGTATTTAGAAATAAAACAATTTCTTAGAAAGCCTGTACAGTTGAAGTAAATGTGTGTGTGTGTGTGTGTGTGTGTGTGTGTGTGTGTGTGCGTGTGTGTGCGTGTGTGTGTGGTACTCATCCTGGTATTTCACAACCTTTTTCATGATGCATCACACTTTGATAGACATCTGTTGGTTATTGCTAGATAAAATGACACATGGTGAGAAATAACAGCTAGCAGCAGAGATAATACAACCTGAGACCACGCAAAGGTAGCTCTTCCTGGTAGTGCCAAATGACTGTGAGTCCCAAAACTATCAACAGGCAGCACAGAAGCACAGAAGCCCTCTACACACAAATAACAATGGTTTTCCAATAAATAAATAGATAGATAAATAGATAGATAGATAGATAGATAGATAGATAGATAGATAGATAGATAGATAGATAGATAGATAGA
>JBAJHX010000096.1:23314760-23326120 GCA_037176925.1 Amniataba percoides
GATAGATAGATAGATAGATAGATAGATAGATAGATAGATAGATAGATAGATAGATAGATAGATAGATAGATCCACTTCATCTCTTTCAGCTTCCTCTCCCTCCTCCCTGATTTCACTGGGCTGTGCAACCACAGCAGAAAACAGATGGTGCATCCCACGCAGTTTGGTCCTATTAATAATTAAACAGGGTGAATATTATACAGTTCACATACTTAAAACATGGAGTTCAGTGAGTAGGTCAAGAATGATTACACACTGCCGGCTGACAGGCAGCGAGGAGCCATTTATTCAGCAGTAATTAGCCTAAATGATAAAGTAATGCGCCCCCATTAAGAGAGAGAAGACGGAGCATTCAGGAGGAGACAAAAACTGCAGATTAGCCACAACAACACAGGCAGCAGCGCAGATCTGCGATTTATTCTCGTGGGGACAGCTTAATCTCCTCAATTCACTGTTTACTCCCGACGCAGATTCACACGTGTCTTCTGATCTGAAAAACATACACACACACTCAGAACCAAATAAAACATGCAGTGGTCATGTATAATGTATCTATCATGTAAGTGTGATGTCTAAATGGCGTCAAAAGGCCTGCGAGCAGGCCCTGAGGGCGAGCTGTGACAGATATCACAGACTGCGTTTCTGACCTCCAGGTGAAGCTGCTTTACAAGCCTCTCAGGACTCCAGCGTTCATCAATAATTTACTGCACCGCCGGTCATGTTAACACTATCCTTAAGCACACTCATTATGTACCTCCACACACACATCCAACATGCATGCACAGACTCAGACATTTGTTGGCTCGCTCCCTCCTCCCAACATACACACACACATACACACACACTGAGAGAGGATTAAGGTTCTAAAATGATCCTCATTATCTTGTATCATCTTGACGAGCTGCAGATAATAACAAAGAGGGCAGTGGCTCTCGCAATGTGGTCCATTCACAAAGAAGGGGATATTCCAAGATGCACGGGGTGCTTTGAAATGAGCGTTTCTTTTTCTGCACGGCTCTTGGCACGAAATGGGACGAAAATATGCAGCAGCTGTAAAGAAAAAAAAAGTCCTCCCACAGACAGGCTGGGAAAAAAAGAGGTAAAGTTCTTCAACAGAGATTTACTGTTCCACTTTATGAGCACTGAGGTTGCTGCTCAATAAATCCTTTATCATTGTGCTTTTATTGGGAGATTTGATCTCAGCAGACAGATGGAGGGGGGGCAGCGTTAAAAATCCATCTGACTTCAGTCTGGTGTGTGCTGTTTGAGCAGGCAGGCACACAGGAGTTTCTACAGACAGAGCTAGTTCACTGGGACCCTGCATTGATTATGTTGGTGTGATGATGCCTGAGTGACGCTCACTCATGTGGTGAGTAATCATGGCTGAAGCCTGAGCTTCCCCGTGGACGTGTGCGAGCTCCCACTGCTCGAGACCGATCTCTGGTGGGTTGTGGAGTGACACAGAGTCTGATTGAGACGTCTTCATCAGCTTTGTCGTAATCACCTCAATAGGAATACAGCACAGAGCCCTTTTAGTAAGATGCCATAAATACACGTCTGTGAAGTAAGCTATCATCACTGCCTTGCCACAATTACACAGCTCTGTCGGCAGAGAGAAATTCATTCCCTCAGAGTGGAGGTCGATGTCATATTGATTGATGGGCTCCAAATAAGTGGTTCTCTCCATTGTTTACAGCTGTAAAGGTTGAATAAGGACGGCCAAGGTTTATGTTTCACAGTACGCTTTTCATATGAGATGTTTCCTGCTCTCATGACCCTGACGGCAGTGTTCAGAACACCAAGTTCACAGCAAAAAACGCATTAATTCGGCACAGTTTGTACAGTTTGAGCAGATGAATGTCAAACAGCAATTTTGTTCAACTTCTGAGACAGACAGCCTTGTAACTATTATAATAACGGTTGAAGGGTGGATGTGTCATATTGAAGAATATACAGTAAGAATGAACTTTTGTGACTTTTTAAAAGATGCATCACTATTCATATTTCATATTTGTTCTCAGGCCCGAAGTGTGAATCTTTGGTTTCTGTTTCTGGTGCTGTCTACAGAAGCTCTCTGATGTCTGAAGGTGTAAACACATGTGATCTGACCAGTAGAAGGTACAAAGCTTGTCTAACAAGCCCGTCACATAGTCGGTCCACTGCTTTCTACATAATAGTAGAAAAACAGTAAATAGTTTGAGACATATGTATCTTTGTAGCAGGTGGTGTTCAACTTGCTAATATATAACACATTTAGGATAAGAAAATATGGAATAATTCCTTCATATCTGACTTGAAAATGAATAAAATGCACAAAAGTCAATAGAAACACCACATTTCTCATATCACAGAAATCCCTGACCAAAACGCCACCATCTCTAACAAATATATTTCTCTACGAATGCTGAAATGCATTTTAAAATAAACGTACCTGAATTCATTCAATTAAGTCGTTGTAGTTTCAAGGTTGAATTCAATTGTTGTTGCTTGGTTTTTAAAATCAGCACCACACACATTTAGAGATGAGTGAAGGCTGGACAGTGTTCAACATTCAAGATTAGCTACTGCCGCCTGCCCAAACATAAACCCAAAGAAGGGTTTTTGTTCCTAAAATTATTGATGAGCTGTACAAATTCTACAGCTCAGAGTCAAATACTACTTTGACTCACGCAGGTGTTAGCATGCTTGAATATGTGTTACCTGACAAACAGACTGAAACTACTCAAAATGCCCAATTGTAGGCTGTAAGCACCCCTTCTTCCCCCAAACGTTAATCTTTCAGTTTGATTGAGGTGGAAACGACCCCCAGCCTCTCCTCCCTCACATGCAAACACCTTCGGTTGATGGTGAGTGACGGGTGAGCAGACGACAGCAAAACACAGCTTTAGGAGCCGAACTAAACAGTACAGAGGAGTCCTGCCTCTGTGATGAGGAGGGGCTGGACCACAAAGTGAAAGATGTGTTGCTGTTGGAGACCCTCTTCAGGGGTGGAGAAATGACTCAGACATCCGGGGTGTCTGCTAAGTTTTGGAAGCTGGTCGCAGCAATCAGGGAAGCCGGGCAGAGTCTCTGGACGACGACACGCTGAGTCGCTTTAAAAAGTCTGAGAGGAACATGGGTCAATGCTGCCCTTTCACAAGCTCACCCCCTGCATGGTTAAATGGGCTGATTTTGATTGGCGGAGCATGTGCATGCAAATTTTCAGGTTGCAGCTCCATAATGATGTGCCCGCAGAGCCCTGTTAGCGAGTGTGTGTGTGTGTGTGTGTGTGTGTGAAACAGAACATCATTTTCACCATCACTTGTTGCCAAGGTTTCCACAGCCTCCATCTATAAACGTCACACCCTGCCAATGTATGAAGACTGTGCGATATTTGGATATTGGTTCTGGAAAAAGTGAGTAAGTGGACCTTGAGTTGAGATAGTCAAGAATGAACCAGCAAGCTCAACCTTTAAACCAGCACAGATGAGAAATGTTCAAAATAATGGAAAGTTTGAATTTTGTAGAGTTCCATAACAACTGAGCAAAATCTTTGTGACGTTGTCAAAAGATCTGGAACAGACGAATACGTAAGAAATGGAAAATTTTGTCAAGTGTACCTAATACTTCTTTCATTCACATGTTGAAATTCTGATCTTTTTGACACCTCAATGCACAGTGAATACAGATTCACATAACCCGATATGAATTTCCTGGAAGTGATGTATAATTTTATGTGTGTGATTTGTGGTTCAAGTTCTCACATTCATGCGTCTTTTACTTCCTTTTAGTCGTGAGGTTTTCCTCTGTACAGCACAAATGTGAAAACTTTGAAACATGATTTATGCCATTTCCTACCAGATCAGTTTGATAGTGCACAGACAGGGGTAAGTGAATAAGAAGTGGATTTAATGACTCACTTGAATTTGCCTTTTGATGACTGTCGCTCAATGGTGAAAAGAAATGGCAGAGAGCTGAAGTCGGGGGACGATGATCCGCTGCTATTTAAACCACCCATCTTCCTCAGTACTTCCGGATCATGAGCGCAGGCACCACAGTTAACATCACAGAACGTGTGGTTTGAAAGGAAATATGGCTCGCTTCACCCCCTGCTTCACACACTGCCAGAGTTCTGCACAAACCCCTCGACTTCCCTTTCACACAAACGTGGTGGTTTCTTATCTGCAGATGTTCAGCCCTTCCTCAACATATGGCTCTGCTCATGGTGCGGCAGCTCGAGCTGGCAGAGGGGTCGACTCTAAAGGAAGACACCCATCTGGTCGGACCTCGACCTGAATGAAAATGATCCCAGAGAAGATTCCGTCTGCCGCTCTCTTTGAGCTGAGGCAGGGATACAAAGGAAGAGGCGCTCAGTTTTTGCTGTTTGGCGAACAAGAGTCGCCAAAAGTGAGGCCTCCTGATTCTCTCCCTGAGAAGACAGTAATGGATTACTCATGTGCTGCCTGCGCCTTTTACAATATTTGACGTTGGACTTTGTGAGACCTTATGAACAAACACCTCCTCAAAGGAGAGGCCAACTTGTTCAATTTTTACACTGACGCATCAAACAGCAATTTTATTTTACGGTTTAAAAGCCACCTTGTATGTTAGGCTTTTGCCCTTGCTACTCGAGTAGTGACCTGAAAGCAATTTTCTTTTTATGATATACTTCATTTATCCCTCAAGGGGGAGATTCTCTGTGTTCCCTCCTCAGAAGCCCTGGAGCAGGTACAGGTTAAGTATCAGGGCTCAAGGATACCTGGGGATATATAGCCAGAGGTGAAAAGAAAACCAAAAGGGCATAGCTTTGACTGAGGAACTGCTACTGCTGCTGATATTTTACTCAAGTAAATTTACGGTCATGAAGTCATAAAAGTTGAGTAAAAGCGTCAATTAAGAATGTACTCCAGGAAGAAAAAAACTGGGTTTATCTGGCAGTGCAAAAAGGACACAGATGTGCACAACAGAGTGCATAAACAGTACACCATCTTTGCTTGTTAAATGGTAATGATTCCATAATTGTTGAACGTACCATTCCCCAGTTGTCTCCCTATTAGCTCAGAGTGCATAATTAGCATAGAGCAATCTGGTCAGGGCCCTGGATTTTAATAAGGGCTTTGCACAGAAGCAAGCCAGAGAAGCAAACACCTCTTTTACGGCAAGACAGGAAGTTCAGACATGCTAATGTTATTAATATCCAGAGCCGAGCAGGTTCTGTGCTCTTACCTCACGCAGGCAGAAAGCAGGAACATCATCTGTGTTATCCGAGCCGCCGTTCCTCACTGGATTTCCACCGGTAATATGTCAATATGTCTCGTCAGTGGGAGGCGAGCAGCACAAGAGGTCTGTATACATGTTCACCTCTTAAAGGTGCTTTTACTGGTTCACATTTATAAGTAATGAAGAAGTTCATATATAGGCGAATGGTCATATATTCTGCTGTGCATGCAAGTGGAGAGATATTTATAAGAATTACCAATAAATATTTCAGGAGCGGCTCCAAGTTGCACGTCTATAAAACTGGGGGACAAGTTAAAAACTGAATGATTAGAGTAAATGCAGTAAGGGCTGAGATGTATTAACTTTTACCCCCCCCAGATCAAACACTTTAAAGCCAGTGCAGTGCAAGATGTTGAGCTTGTGTCCATGGCTAAATCATAGTCTGTATCAGTCAAGATGTCAAATATATTTTAACAATGAGAAATCAACCACTTGAAGACACGAAGAATATTTCTGATTCATTATGTACTGAAAGAAAAAAACAGATTTATTATTAATCAAAATCCCTTATTTGTTTGAGATTCAAGTGGAAAATAAAATCCAAAATCTACACAAAGTTCTCTAAAATCTTTTAAAAAAAGTTTAGACAGCAAACAGTTTTTCAGCACCCAAACAAAAAGGGATGTTTGAACAAAGTGTATTAATGAATGATCCAGATGGAAAAGAAAACACACACACACACACACACAGTGCCTTTGTGAATAATCTCATCACCAAAGTGCATCTGCTTTTAAAACAGCACATCAACTATTCTCTTCTGTGGACTTGAATATCTGTGTGGATCATCAGCGGCGGCAGAGAAGCGCGGCCATCGCTCGGATATTTTAGACGGCACATTAGTGGCCCCTAACCAGCGTCTGGAGGGAGGCGTGATTGAGAGCTGCTGTCGATATGAGGGCTCCTATATGTCATGTGTCACTGCACTGTGGAGGCTTCCTCTAGAATGAACGCACACCCCCGAGACATCGAAATCAATAGTCTGCCGTCTCAGATCCATAGACACTTCCTGTTACCTGATAGCGAAAAGCAACTGAGGATCTGAGCTTACACACGTGTAAATATGTGCATGTGTTCATGTGGGAAAGAAAACAACACACACACAGGGAGTAGGTAACTTTAACAATTTTATTTGTGAAAAACTACAAGCAAAATTCATAAATAGACATTTCTATTTGAAGCGGAGGAAATGATTGGGTTAGCCTGTAAGCGCAAAGTCGTGCACATGCCAGAAACATGTATTATTTTAACATTATAAGCTAGACGAGGAGCTGTGATCCGCTGAAAATGCTGCGTACATTTCCACACCAGGAACATGTGACCATTTCACAAGGGGAAACAATGACACATCAGCTATAAGTTTAAAAAAACAAAAAAAACAAGAAAAGAAAATAATAAAGAAAAACTCTGACTGAATTAAACAAAGAATGGATTATTGTACTGTCCCTAAAACTTTTTTTTCTTTTTTCTTTTTTTAAACCGAGCAGTAACTTTAAAAGCATTGTACAAGACATCGTTATAGGAAGAAATGAGTTTGTATAATACACTTAATTGGAAATTCACGGTAAAGGTTATACAGTCAGTAAACAAGCCTTCTATATTTGGGTCTCTGACAAACAAAGCTAAAAAATGTAACCATCTTTACACAGTAAATTAAGGTTACTGGTCGCACACAAGAACAGAACTGCTTGCGCGGAAAGGAAACAGGAAACAAAAGACTTCAGCTCCAATGCCATTATTCATAGTGTTTGCTTTTGCACCTTTTTAAAATTCTATATACAAGCAATAATTCATATACTCAGCAAATGGCCATTTGTCAATAATTTAACAATTAATCCTTTCTGTTGGAGTACTCAGTCAAGTGAATGTGGTTGCAGATAAGGCAGGTGAAAAGATGGCTTTTTAGGCCCATTTCTAATAGATTGCATTACAAAGCAGGCTTTTATTCTCAGTAAAAATTGGACAAAACATTTTTCCCCTCTGACCCAACAGTCCCACTTTTTTTTTTTTTTTTTAGTTCTATTCACATCGCTTTTCCTCGCTTTGAACACTGATTCCATATTTGTATGCAATAAAAGTACATAATTACATATTAACCATAGCTTAAGAGCAGAAAAAACGTATGAACACACATCTCTTGGGCTTCAAACATCGCTTACAACACACACGTGACCATCACCCCTTCGTTCAAAACTTCAACGCTCGTGGTCAACACAGATCGAATCATGTCCCGCAGATCTTAGTAGGATATAACGAGTTTTTTGGGTGTCATTAATCTCACCTAAACTGGTTTTAGTTGCTCTGGGAGTGGTTCGGTTGGTGAGTTGGGGGCCTGTGTGAATTACATGTGTACTGTGGTTGTCCAGCGGAGTATAAAGGGGGTTTATAAAGGGGCTTCGACCCAGCAGACCCACAGCTCTTCTCAGCGACCCGCCCGCACCCAGTCTGCTTCTCACGGGCTGCACAGCGACGCCCGGTCCAGCACTGGGTGTGGAGCCGGTGGCGTGGTAGTGTTCTTCGACTCAACTCACAGTATCGACAGTTCTCTGCCCCAATTTAGCCGTGCACAGAGAAAAGTGGACAATAAGAACACCATTTACATGGATTATATTAGTCTTTATTTAAACTGTTATTCATCTCACACATTAGATAATTGCATTTCAAATTGTTATTTATCTGTCTATTTATCATGTCATTATGAAATTCCTTTGGTCCTTCAATAAATAAAACTAAGATATCATATACACATTTATTCTTTATACAATTTCATACAGTTAAAAGGAAATTATGTTGGTATAGTATCAGCTAAGGTGAAAAGTGAATTAAAACTCTTAAATAAGCCTTGCTGTTCTAATAATTGAAAGAGCAATTCTGTTTCTCTTAACTACTGCAATAGTTTTTTGCCTTCAATGACAGGAGTCTTAAATTAATAATAATAATAAAACAAAGTCAATTGAATTGTCAGTCTTTGCTAATTGTTGACGTCTTTGCACTTGTTTTCTGGGAGATTGGGTTGAGAGAATGAAGATTCGAAAGTTATCTTCAGGACCACAACGAAAGAAAAGTGAAATTGATTCACAACAGCTTGACACAACAGGTCTATTTCACAGTTCGACGTGGTTTTACCAAGTGGAAACTGCGTGTAACCATCCTTCAGTCACAAGAGAGAAAAAACAATCTGGCTCAAGAGCTGAGAGGACAGCTCTGCCTTCGGCCAGAAAACTCAATATCTAAGTACGGAATGCAGAAAATATCAACAGCTTTTAGTGTTTTACACAACAGCCTACACTGTACAGTTAAGGACATAAGATACTGTATAAGAGATCTGCTATAGCATACTAAATCATAGACAATCTAGTTGAAAAAGTCAGGTGTCTGAACCCCAGGTGACCTTCTTCTGATGCACACTGACCTGTACAGAACGAGTAGCAGACCCGGTGCAGGTCCCGACAGTGTTCAGAGTGAAACAGTGTTGTTGAGAAAAAGTGAATGAGAATTTGATTCGTCAACACTTTGTCACATTGAGTGAATGGGCAATCCCAGATCTGCAAAACTGCTTCACAGTGTATCTAGCACCAGTGTGTGTGTGTGTGTGTGTATATGTATGTGCATGTGTATGTGTGTGTGTGCGGTGTGTGTGACTCTTGTCTTGTCCTATCATTTTCAAACTGTAATAAAAACACTGAAGGAATGATCGATCGGCAGAGCTACACAGCAAAGCTTCAACATAAAAAGGAGAACATCAAAAGTATACAGGTGCAACAGGTAATAAATAAGGGTAATAATAGTTTAAAGTTATTGAAATGATGGTGTTATTGTGCCCAGCGGAGAATTCTTCTTTACAAAAACAAAACAAAAAATGTCGACTTGGCCTCACATCCACGTACGAATATAAAACAATACATACAAGTGTCTGGATGCTACCGCAGGGGGAGGGGGCAGGTTGGGGACGGGGGCGTTATTCCTTTTAGCCCAGCTCTCTAACCACGAGGGAAATCCCCCCCAACCCCAGCAGGGCGTTAGTTTCCCCGGCAGGCGCACCGCACTGTTCCTCTCTGCCAGCCAGCTCCTCTCAGCATCCGGGGGGGTTGTGGGATGGAGGCGGGCAGTGACGGGAGAGGTGAAATCTCCCCCTATGGGATCCATAGTGTCCAGAAACGTGGGGAGTGGGGAGGGAAATGGGGAGCGGAGCGGGGTGAGGATGGGGGGTGTCGGGTGAGGGGGGGCCTCAGAACGACTCGTCGTGCCCCACAGAGAGATCCCCTTTAGGCGTGGAGGCGCGTGACGAGCCCTTGTCCATGCTCTCGGAGCCGGAGCTCTGGTGCTGCTGTTCGGAACCCGCGCTGGATGTGATGGTGGACGAGGACGTGGAGGACGAGCGGGTCTTCTCTTTAAAGTCTGTTATGATCACTGTCACGTTCCCTACAGTGATAGCCAGCTGCTGGGCGGTGCTCCGGTCAATGTTCTTCAGTTTGGGCCTGACAGAGAGAGAGAGAGAGAGAGAGAAACAACAAACGTTAATAACCAGAAATGGCAACCACAATATGTGTGTCAGCAACAACAAGGAGGAGGCTGCCAGCACTGTGGGGGTGGTTATACTAAATTGCTCAATTCATCGGGTGACACACCAACAGTCAGAACAAGTGTATATAAAGTGAGAGTGGGTGTTTAGTGTAAAAGATCATTTGTGAATCATTTGAGGTTTCCCACTCGCCGTGTGCAGCATGACTTTCTCTGAAAGAAGTGCTGTGTAGTCATCGATGTGAAACCATGTGTACAAGAGGCTGATACACACCTGGAAATGTGAGAGTTCTTGTTGGTCTTGGTTGCTGATTTGCCAGACTGTATGCTGTGTTTGTCACTGGGGGGGCTCTGGTGGTTGTCTGATTTGGGTCTGGGAGAGAGCAGATACAGAGCAGTGAGGAAGATGCCGGCACAGACACATCCTGAGACTCGGGGCTCCCCTCAACATGCACACTGACCTGGTCTTTTTGCTGCTGGGCTTCTTTGTGACGGCCGGGCTGATGTCCTTCTCTGTGTCTGGTTTGTCTTTGATGGGCTGGTCCTTGTCGCTCTTTTCCTTCTCGGGAGCATCCCCCTCTGGCCTCACTCTTTCCGGACGCTCACCCTCTGGGCGTCCCTCTCCGACGGCGCGCTCGCCGTCATCTGGGCGCTCCTTGTCTGTGCGCTCGCTCCGCTCCCTCCGCTCCTTCTTGGGCGGGGGAGGCATCGGGTACTGCTGAGCCACCTGCTGGGCAACCAGCTGGGAGTTGATCCTGGGTTTCCTGTGGAGGAGATCCAAGGCACAAACATGGATTAGCCTCGTAGTGGAGCTGTGAGCCGACTCTGGCCACGCACCAACAGGGCCACGCTGACAAAGAGAGGTGAGCGAACCCACACCGGCGAGGGAAGGAGGCTGCTGCAGAGGCAGGTTTTACGCTGCAGCTTCCTGGTGGAGCAGCTCTGTTTTCAGGGCTAATCTCATTAGCTCACAGCAGTAATAAAATGAATGCACAGGATCACAAGGTGGGACATTTGCAGCACGTCACTTAGGTTCTCTAATCTGATTACTTTGGGGTTGGCCCCATTTGTCACAGACCGAGACTCAGTCGGACATGCTGCTGCGTTCACTGAGCTCACCAGCAAACACAGCTACTGTCCTCTGTGACTCATTTTCAAACACAAACCACAAACACATCTGCAAACAAAAACAATAAAAGCAAGAGAGATAAAAATCACGTGCTACTTTCATGTTGGGAGGGGGGGAATTCACATGAACCCCACCCTTTTCTGAAAACTTCTCTGAGCAGCATCCTCATCCATCAGCTGAGCAGAACAGGGCCTGAAGCTGTGAGGCAAAAAATGCTAACCCAAAGTCAGGCTGCCTGAGCCAACACACACACCTGCAGCATAATGGACACCAGCTGGCAGCATCTGGGGGGGGAGGCAGAGGACCTCGGGGGAGAGGGGAGGGGGACCGCAGCCTTCCAGAGACTCCGACTCAGCCGAGACCAAACTGCAGCCAGCAACATGGATAATCACAGGCCAGCACTGGGCGAGCACGGCGAGGAGCGAACCGCAAGCACACACACACACGCACACAC
>JBAJHX010000096.1:23326220-23370608 GCA_037176925.1 Amniataba percoides
CACGCACACACACACACTTGAAAAAGCTTAGCGTGCAAACAAACAGCCTGGCACAGCTCGGTGGCTGCTCAGGAGGCCTTTCAACGGGAACACAACAAGTTATACTAGCTAGCTGTGTAAACGCAACCTTTCCAAACCCAATTCTAGCGTTGGCAGAGAGAGTTTTTGTGATATCCCAGCAGTGGAGAGCAGCCCCTTGATCCACAGGACTGCTGTAGGAGACCCGTGGTCAAGTAGAGACTGTGCAAGTGTAAGCATCGAGCCAGATAAACAAGTATTATGGCTGGAAAACGAAGCAGCACTCGCAGTGAAAACAAATGTTTTGGCTTTGCTATGGGAAGGGGCTGCAGTGAAAAGGGTATAAGAACAAATGTTGCAAAAGCAGAAGAAGCTCAACAGTGGGATGACGCTGATATCAGTGGCTTCCTGCGGAGAGTGGTTTTCAGATAGCTGCTTAAGTGGTTAGCTCGGTGTTTCAATTTGGCAGCATCATATTGCCCGTCCAGTTACTTGTTTGGGTGGTTCCATCCTCGCGTGTCTGTCACGACTGACACTGCACTCAGTCAGTCATCTCTGTTTTTCCACTTTTAAACTCTAACAGTCCAATCCTTTGGAGACTTTTTCCTCCACTGCTCCATCAAGCTCATTTAGTCTCCTCCTGCTGCAGTCTATTACAGACAGAGAGGGCCTCTCCTTGATGAAGGAGGAGGAGGGGGGGTTGCGCGGCCGATCAGGCGGCAATCAATTGGGGCATAATAGAGCATCATGTCGTAATGTTCGCGCGACACTCCGATCAATACACCAGCTGCGGTGAATGCTGAGGAGTCCTGGGCTGATCCATTAGCTGCCTGGGTCCTCTTGAGGTTGGAGCTCTCTACCTGGGCCCGCGTGTGAGCCACCCTCCTGTTGAGAGGGGGCTCGTGTGGGTGGGAATTAAAGGGGATGTGGGAGTGAAAATGTCTTCCCATCTCATGCTAGCTTCGTAATTGCCAACCCTGCCCTGTTCGCATTAAATTGATCCCAATTCCATTTCAATCTACAGTAATTACTTCCCATGTTGAGTATTAGAGCTCCCATTCGTAGTAATTTAGGAAGTCTACATGCGCTCTGCAATACTTTAACTCTTGAACCGCCAAAGAGTAAAATTTACCCACTGCTGTCAGTCGTTGTATGATCCATACAATTGTCACTGTATGGTCTTTGTTCCCCCGTCTCTGACTTCTGCTAAAATTGAGTTATGTATCACACCCTTATTGTACAACAATGTCATGATAAAACCAGATTTTTTAAAAAAAAAAGTTGCATTTATATCTTCAAGATCATCATGTTTTTTTAGCTATTCAATTCTCACATTGACAAACATTTTAGTTTATTGTATGTGTTGTGTGTGTATAGTTTTCGCCATAGTGTAATGTTTAGTAAGTTATCTTTATGCATTTTTTATTGGATCCAAAAATTTACAAACAAAAACTCAATGCTTTTTATTATCATTATGATGAAGGCCTATGAACAAACTGCAATTGTTACGTTTTTTCTGCACTGCTGCACAACGTGTGGATGGCATCAAAAGAGCCTTTGACAGATGCAAAAGAGCACGAGAGAATGACGTGCATGGTGTAAGCCAACTCAAACAGAATAATATATTCAGTGGGAAATATACAGCCAAGGTGCTGAATGTTTGCACAAAGTGTGTTGGGCAACATGTGGCAGAAATTATCACAAAATAAATGCTTTTCAAAGGTGGTTACATTTCAACCTTTAGAAATTTCAGGTATACGGCGATCCCTGCCGCCTCTGCTGTTAAATGCAGAAGTGATTAAGTTGATAACTTATTCATCAGAAAGCAACGAGGTTGGGTTTACAGCAACTGAAGCATCTGACAAACAATTTATTTTAATTTTTGATTTTCTGAATACAGAAATAATGCATGCCATGGCCCCACGCTGACTGGGCTGTGACATTTAAAACAAAGGTCATATGTTATTAACATAAATTCCTTCAGACTCCCATATACCTCTGAGCCCTGATTTTCCCTGTACTCTTCAAATGACATAACACAGCCCCCCCACAGGAATCTTGTGGGGCCTTTGAGTACCATTGGACTCATGTCGCCAACATCTGGTGGGAAATCATCGACATGCAGCTGAGAAAGAGTGACAAAGGATTCAAGTTTTCTGGAGGCTGCTGGAGTTGCATGAGAAAACAGCAGCGAGCAAAGCTACAATGGCGTAATGTGAAAAAATAAATCTCTGACCCGCAGCCATGAGTAAACAGATTGTGAGCGCAGACAGCGTCCAACAGGACCAGAAATCATTTTGCTTGGCAGTGCGAGCTGTTAACTGAGAAGGTGGTGAGTGACTGACTAAATGATTGATTGATTGATTGAGCTGAGCTCCACGCCTCTTTTGCCCGTTGCAGAGTTGACGCCCTGGTCAGAGCCTGAAATGTGTGTCAGCAGCAGCAGCGGTGTTGGTGTTGGTGGCAGCAGCGGCCTCGGGAGTACAGCAGTGATTCAGTGCCAGCTGTAAGTCAGCCATGAGTTGCTGCTGGCATGATAGAGCCAGCGCTCTCTTTGCCCCATTATTTATTTACTGACCACACATCACGGCTGCGCGTGGCTGCGCTCTGTGGCTCATTAGCTCCGTGGATATTCTGATGCCACTATATGTGTGGCACTTGCATTAATTACACCGCGGTGGCTCTGAACAGCTGGAAAAAAAGCCTCCTGCTGCTTAAAAACATACTTCACGTTTAAAACTAATTATGGTTCATATTTGAATAATCTGTCATCAGAGTGTACTAATTAAACTACAACACTGCTGAAAATGGTTCTACAACTGAAGCCTATTATTTTGCAAACACCCAAATCAAAGAGGAAACATCTATATTTCACAAGAAGTAGTGGAAATGATCCTGGCAGAAGGACCAGGAGTGAACCCCAGGGTCCAATTGCAGAAATTGCTCCAACCTCCCACGGCTGCCAATATATTCCTGGGGAATCAGTGCGAGTGTGTGAGCGAGTGTGTCAAGTGTGTGAAGCCCGCTGTCGAATCATTTCCCACTGTGAGGGCTCACGGCTTATTACCGCCCCTTCGCACAACAATAGGCCATGATTGACAGCTCCTCCTTTGCTTGCCCCTAAACTCCACTTTCTGGTGGGGAGGCAGGGAGCGGGGAGACTCCCTCCGCGGGACGCCCTGAAATAACTATCATCATGCTTAAAAGCTCCTAATTCAGTCAGACCGACACCCGTGGTTAGACCGCTCCACTCAGCCTGAACCATCCCCGAGACAGACACACCTCTCCTCGGCCAGGAGCGAGGACACAGCGCGAGCCCACCGCCAACGTGGAAGCCGCTGTTTCATAGGGAACTCTTTCTAGAGAAACCAAAAGACAATGAGCCCGAGCACTTCATGGAGAGGTAGAGTAATGAAGAGAGTGAGCACTCGATGGAGGGTGTGATAGAGAGAGAGAGAGGCGCAGGAAAGCCCTCATTAACACAGCTCTTTTATTTGAAGTGCTGTGTGGAGGACAAGCAATTATTTCCTGCCAGGCTGAGTGAATGCAGAGGCAGACAGCTGAGCGAAGAGCGAGGAGAGAGAGAGTGAGACAGGCAACAGACAACGGTATTCTTCCACCACCGACGGCCCACTGAAGGGCTCAGACTATTTAACAACACCCACTCTCTCACTCAGACTTTGTAAATAAGCGCGTTTACACAGCACCAACATGGGCTCTCTGTTCTCAGTGACGTACAAAGTCGTTCAGAAACGCGAATCCTCGGATCGTATTCAGGGGTGACCTGGTTTACTCCACCACCACCCTCACACAGGACGGAGACCATCGCAGCCTCAGCCTGGAGCACCTCCCTCAGATCTGCCATGTGAGCATGCCACAGGGCTCCAGTCTGATCACAGCACCTCCCTGTGACACGCTGGCAGCCATGTAATCGATGATCTACATGAACTCGTCTGTGTCAACACTCGCTGTATGCCTTGATCATTATGTAGAGACATGTGATGCCCCCCCCATCCCCCTCTACCAGCGTGGTGGGCGATGGAGCAGAGCCCGGAGCCGCCTGCCTGCCTGCGTTGCTTCGAATTTGTTAAGCAGTCAGCGGGAACTTATATTTGTATGCTCTATTGTTCCATTGTTGAATGTTGGACCATCTTTCTGCAGAGACTTGAGGTATTTCTGGCAGGAGCAGCAGAAGGAGGAGGCCCCACCCTGACCCAAAGCATGTCTGACAACGGACAGAAATCTTTCCTGAAACAGTGCGACAGCCAAGAAACACTGATGTGTTCTTGTATTAGATGACCCAATTTACCATACCAAATTCATGCCTAATTTGCCTAAATCCGTGCCTAATCAGTAGACATTTTGATAGCCAATTATAGAGAATATTTGTTGACTTTCTTGCTTTCCTATTATTTAAAATATATATTTTTTAGATGGGGGGCTAGAGCTGTTGGCTGGACAAAAGCAATTCATATTGGTCAATATGAGATAGGACTATCAATTAATGTCAATTATTCTATGTTGGGCACTGATTTGTCAGAAAACAATGACAAATGTTCACAGTTCCCAGGTCCAAAGTGACATCGTCAGATCTTTTGTTGAACCAACAGTCCACAAACCAAAATATAGCATTGCAATAAATGAGAAAAACAGCAAATCTACATATTTCAAGTTTTAACCAACAAATAATTTAATCCATTTTTTCTTGATAAATAACTTATTGACAACTAATTCAATTAAAATGTTTCAGCACTAATGTGTATTTCAGGACTGAGCATGCGAGAATTAATCTAAATCTCGTCTGCTTTTGAGATAAGCGTTCAGAGACCGAGACTTCAATCTTTAGCGGAGTCTTTAATAAATGCATCTCCATCCATGAACAAGCCTAGTCATTTATTTGCTTAGTGGGATGATGGATTGAAAAAAATGACAAATAACCACTTAATGTTGGCTGTGAGGAAGCTCCTGACCTGAAGTGACTGCTGCAGCGTTGTCACCTCCGGCCGCCCATGCGCTAAGTAATCTGTGTGAGTGAGTGAGTGTGTTGTGGAGGTTGAGTGAGGACAGCACCTGTAGAGCAGCCTGCAGCTACAGTGCTTCTCCATTCATTCCCAGTGCCCACCAGAGGCGTTAAGCATTCATCTCTTCACCAGACCCTTACAGGACGAAATGAAGCCGTCATTCCTCCCCCTCTATCCTCTCTGCTGTGGGGGTCTGTGGATCCCCCAACAATGTTCCCATCAAATTTCTGGAGGTGCTCTGTATGCATAACAAGCTCCCACAAAGCAACTACACACATTTTCCTCAAACAGCAAAAAAAAAAAAAAAAAAGTTCAACGGTCAGGGATGACATTTAGTTTCTGTGTTTGAGTGCTGACAATACTGGACAGAGCAAAGCAATTTAGGGAAATCTCTCAAAGATATCTCACATTTTTCTGCAGTAAGTGGAAGCCTTGTGCACCACGCTGGCTGGCGGGAGTCTGTTTTTCTGCTTTTCCTGACAGGCTAAAGCAGCCAGACAGACTTGAGTTTCTCTGTGTTTGAGTGAGATGGAAAAGGAGGTCTATGACAGAGGAATTAAAAGAGAAAATGTCCACATTTGTGTCTGCTCGTGTGCAAGAAAGACTTTATCTTCACACTGACAAGCCTTTCCTTCCTCTGACTGACCTTTCAGGCTACGAAATGGCTGGCATCGGGCAGGCTGACAGCGAGTCACTGCGAAGGCACTAAGCACGTATGAGCTTCTTCCATCAGCAGCGCTGTGTCACATTGCTCAGTATCGCTGATCTTTTTTCTTCCTCTCGATTGCCTCTCCATCATTCTCTCTTTGTCCTTTCCCCTGCTCTGTCTGTCCCCTCAACACCACCACCCATCCTGAATCCCGCTGGCTTTAAGTGGGTCTTCTTTCCCTCTCCTCACTCTCTCTCCTGTACTTGCCTCTAGTGTGCGTGAGTTATCTGTCAAGTAGATCCGGTTACCCCCAGCTTACTCCGTCATCTTCTTGCCTGCTTGCTTTAGTCTAAACAGGGACCTGGTTTGAGACTGGTCAACAACAACTGGTCGGGCAGCACTGCCAAGGGGCACGTTGCACCTTCACAGCAGGCTCATGTTCTGCACGAGGGGGAACGACAACAAGCGAAAGGACCAACAGTGGAAACAAAAACTATGCTGGTTACGAGAGCAACGATTGAAAACACCAAACTGAGCCCATTTGTTGACTGCAGCGTCTCGATAATGCCGCAGCAGAGCATGATCAAAAGCTTCGACTCCAGGAATGATTTCACAACTTCACTGAGAGAAAAACGGTCACTTCTGTTTTCACTCTGGGTGTCGTCTGTCGGGAATGACATGTCGGATGGTGCCGAGCCTTCCCCATGCATGGATGGTGGTGCTGGTAGAAACAGAAGAGGCTGTCCAGTCTGGCTCTCTCCCTCCCTGGGTAATGATGTGCTTCGCTCTGCATCGGCCCCTGGAGACTCTTGGTTGAGTGAGCACATCCCCCTTGCAGCCATCCACGCCCCCCACCCCCCCTTACCCTCAACACACACACACACACACATAAATGTCCAGACGCTACACTCCTCTCCGTCCCTGCACCGCTCCGTTTCTCCCCTTGTCCTCTCTTGCCCTCATCCTCCTCTCTTTACTCCTCAGCTAGCTGCGACTCTGCGCTTAACAACTCCCTCGCTCCCTCTCTCCTTGTCCTCAAATGCCTTTTTCTGTGTTTTTCCCCGAGATTCGTCGCTCCCTCGCTGCCACACTCATTTGCTTGCCTCATCTTTTTGCTTTGTGGGAGGAGCCTGCGATTCCACAGCTTTCTCAACATTTCTCTGCTTTGTCAGATTGCCAAATTGGCTACTGTATTTAATCACTCACACTCTGCCAAATCCCATGAAGTAATTAAGAACTTTTAAATCCGACAATTAACATGTAAAGATTAGGGCTACCCGCTCGTGCTTAGGGTTTTAGTGCAGATGCTGATAATGCTGGATAAGCAAAAGCAGTTTCCTCTGAGCGGGGGCTGCTGTGGGGGGAGGGGAGGTTGGGTGGGTGGGCGAGGAAGTGCAGATATAAATTGAGCGCCAGCATGTCCCTCTTATGTAATTCCATTATCCCAGACAATTTGCCTTAATGTGACAGTGGTAGAATCCACGGATTATAATGACTCTATTCCATCATTGTACAAGACAGAGAGGCGCACACACGCAGAGACACACAAACACAGCCGCACACTGCAATCATTTTCCAATAATTGTGCAGCTCCTCAGCGCTTACACAAAGAGAGAGATCCACTTTCACTTTTTTAGCCCCACTTCTGTCACACGGCTTTAGGGCTGGGTATCCTTTAGATTTCTTCCGGTCTGATTCTGCTCATCAATCCTGTTTCTACCCTTCATAATCTGTGGATTTACGGGTTTCCCATGTGGTCTTCTTATTAAATCACAAACCATGCAAAATACATTTTCTTAAGTAATTTAACACCTGTCTAAATATCTACAGGCTGCCTGTGGCTGAGTGATTGTAAATACACCTTATTGGCACCTTCAATCCAATATTTGCACGTCATTATTCACACATCAGTCTATAAGTTACAGGTGACAGTGGAAAAAAATGACTTGGTATCACGTACAGCACCGCTGCATCTGTTAACTGAGGACAATTAAGCAGGTTCAAGGAAGGCTACAGACAAAAAAACTGGTGACAAACACACCAAATGTCACATAATTTGATTAAGGTCAAGTCAGGACTCTTTAGAGTGACGCCTTTACATCATTTTCATAATGTCACAAAGCCAATACAGATGTATGTGGCAGAATAATCTGGACTCCACCCACTGAGATCACAGAACGAAAGTTATCTACATTAGCTGTGTGTTTGATAAAACACTACAACCCTGTATGGACACAAATCAAGCGGCTTTGGCTCTGTCCACATTACGTTTGTAAAAATCTTTAGTGTTAAGGACACTCACTCAGTCTCATATCTGACACCCATATGAATAATCTCCTGTATGTCACCCTGCTGTACACACAGTACATCTGTTGCAGTGTGAGTCTATTCAGCAGTCTGAGCCTCAGATGTTGGGGACCACAGAAGCACTGCATGTTACTAAAAAAAAAAAAAAGTGAGAGACAGCCATTTGTTCTGCTTTATACAAAGTGCAGATGGGAGCTACTTGAAATGGTTGACAACAGAGCAACAGCACACAGATAACAGCACAGCAGTCAAAGACTGAGGTACCTCAAGACTTCCTGTGATCCCCACCATCAATCAACTTTAGAGGGCTCCTAATGGTTTCTCCCTGGGCCCCGGGGCTGACAGAGGTGCATACCAAACACCACCACAAAGCAAACTGACGTACAGCAACACGGTGTCACGTTCGCACCGCGATCGGGTTCAGATGCCAGAAACATTTAAATATGATAGCGCGCACCTCACAGGCGATGCTAATGCAAGCCGCTCTCCAATTACCGAAGAAGCAGCCACTGAATGCAGAGGCTGAACGCTCGGGCTACTTGGACTTGTAGATTAGCAGCGGGGTCAGGTGCAAAACGCAGAGTGCTTTCTTGTTTAAGAGTCAGAGTGGTAGGGGCTAGATTTAGCCTACTTGGGTATCATGTTACATCACTGAGTTGGACTGGGTCAACAGGTTCGTTAGGCTGCGATCGCACGGGGAGAACGGGGGCCTCTCCCCACATGCTGATGCCACAGGCTGAGTTTTGCTCTTGTTAACACACATTCTTGCCTCCATCGGCACAGAACAGAGCTGCCTGACCCACTGTTACCTGGCTTACCTACCACCGACAGGGGGGAAAAAGCGCAATTCAAGCCTTGCTGCAGTGTAAGTCGCAATCTGTCAATCACCCTTGGATCATGCTGATTGTGCATTTCCCATCAGCACCTGTAGAAACAGCTGGTGTCTCAATGACTCAGTGCAGACTGTGAGGGATGGGTGCAACGTGCTTGAGGGGATGGAAATATGCATGTGAGCTTGAATTTCACTGTGGACAGGTATGTACACCCTGCAGGAGTCAAACTGCAGCGAGCGGCCACATCGCTGCACTAATGCCCGCTAACTGCAACCTGTTGTGCAGCAGCTTTGGAGGCTTTTCAGGAACCGGTGAAGGTTCAAGCTGGCCCCATCTGCTCCTTACTACGTTCAGATCGAGTTAACACTGCATCACCTTTGTATCAGGACACAGAAAAGAAGCGAGGGAGGTAGCCTCCAGACATTCACACCTCACACAGGCCGTCCAAATAAATAAAGTTCACCTGTAAGACTGAAGATCCAAATCAAACATCAATGTTGAGAAAAGAAGCATTTAGACTCCTACTGGCAGTGAGAAACGCCAATTAGTGAACACACGTGTCCCTCCGCATAAAAGCACATTCAAAGGGATAAAAGCATCCACACATAGCCTTAAGTGTGAGTAATTTAGCTGAGAGCATGTTGCTTCGTCCCATGCTTCGCTGGAACACATCAAACGACGAAGAAAAGACAGCTAATTAGTGCTCATTAAAATAAGAGGCAGCCCCACAACTACACAATTGCATTAATCAAAGGTTAACTATTCACATCAAACAGGAATGTGTGACAACCAGTCCTGTGATGTCATGCGCTCCCATTTACCAAATAGAGGCAACTGGGCCGCTGCCAAGGCTCGACGGCAGGATGGCTACGACGCGCTCGTCTCGGCTTCCTGCTTTCTCGCAGCACACTCAGCCTGCATCATCAGCTGTGGTCTTAAGCTACACGCTGCGAGGAGGAAAAGAGCATGTGGAGGGGGAGGGGGAGAGCCAAACAATCAAGACTGAGCTCAGCCTTTTCTGGATTCTCAGTAAACCAGCATTGGTGTGTGTTCTCCCCAACTGCGGTGCGCCGGGGTGTTAGCCGAGCCACTCATTGCAAAACCACAGCTGGAAAGGTTAGAGTGCAGGGGACTTGTCAACAAACCCACAAATGACTCATCTGTCTCTCCTCTGTCATCATGCAACTGATGACATTAGTAAACAAACTCACACCGCGGCACGCCGACTTCTCATCAAAAACATTCCCCCGAACAGAAGGAGGAGGCGTAGCTACGCGCCGGGCCGAAAGGGAATCCCATCGCCATATTCAGGTTATACGGTGATTTCATCTCCGTTTCCCATAAGAGGCCATCTTCTGCTGACACCTCTGAGTTCAGCTCGTGGGAAACGTCTGGGACACGCAGGCCTGTTACTATAAGTGCTGATATGATTAATCTGGAGAAATCCACTGAGAGCAAACATGAGTGAATTTACTCGTAAACACCTTCAAGGGCAGTTTTGAAAATGATTAATCAGTGATGTGGACTGACATTTACACATTTGATTTTAGGAGAATTTGGGGGAAACAAAACAAAAGAACCTCCTGTGAACATAACATGCGACACAAGGGGGGGGAAGCCTCTGATGCATTGAGGAATATCAAAAATGCAAACAAAAAGAGTTTTTCTGAAACACAGCCGTCCCCTCAGCAAACCTCCAGCTCAGGCACAGTAAATCTGACTGAACAGAGCCTCTGCAATCCTACAGGTAGCTGCAACACTCACACTGGTTCGAGGAGGAAACAGACCTTTCTGCTGCCGTGGATGCACTGTTGCTGCACAGCCATCATGAAGCACAGCCCAGTTCCAGTCCCCCCCCCCCACCATCCCCCCCGCCCCACTCTGGATCCTGAGGCAGCCAGCAGACCCGGACCCGCCACATGCAGGCAGCGTTGGTCTGAATAAACCGGGACGGTCGCAGTCCTGCACATCAACAAGTCCTCAGGCTGCCCATCAAAGTTGTCGTTCCCACAAACCGCGCTGCAGCGCTGCAGAGGGGAGGAAGAGGAGGCAGAGGAGCAGCTTACCGTGTGGATGTGCCCTTCCTCACATCGCAGATGCTGCACTTGAACGCCTCGGCGGTGTTCCTGAAGGTGCAGACGCTACAGTCCCAGTAGCCGTCGTCCGCCGTCTGCTTGGCTTGTCTCTTTGGCCTGTGCGAAGCAACAAGAAGAAGAAAAGGTCAACTTACTTCTCCTCACTGTGTTTATTTCTCAGCGCATTGACGGGAGAGAAAGGCGGCGACGCGACGCGACGCGTCGAGCGGCGGACGCGGCACGGCGCGGCGGAGCGTCAAGAGCCGCGGGTTCGAGTCCCGGCGAGTACAGCCTGCCGTCGGTGGATGACCCCCTCACACACACACACACACACACATTCATATACACACACTCACACACACACTCACGGCGGAGCTCCTCGCCGTCCGACCGCACAGCCAGCTATGCTAACAGGCTAAATATTCGGCGTCGAGGCGTGAGTCGGCCGACAGCCGCGGATCAGACCGCGCCCGCCGCCACTTTCCCCCCCGCGGCCGCGCAGAGGCGCAGCGGCGTTTCGGGGACCGGCGGCGGCTCCTCGGAAACGCTCCCTTTGTCTGAGAGGCGGCTGTGACTGGAGCGGAGCCGCCATAGTGACTGCACCGTTCAAGCTAGCAGCGGAGACACGGAGCGGAGCCGCGCCGCGCCGCGCCGAGCCGAGCCGTGCCGCGCTACCGTCCGAGCACCGAGCCCGCCCGGCCCGCCCGCCTGCCGTACCTGGTAGGGCTCT
The DNA here is from genome assembly GCA_037176925.1 of Amniataba percoides. Lineage (NCBI taxonomy): Eukaryota > Metazoa > Chordata > Actinopteri > Centrarchiformes > Terapontidae > Amniataba > Amniataba percoides. Next base: position 23,337,854 of record JBAJHX010000096.1, read on the forward strand.
TCTTGTCGCCCATGGTGGAGAGTGGAGCTGGGAGAGAAGCAGAGGGCCTCCTGCGGGTGAGACGAGTGTAGTGTGTTTCCAGAGAGCCGCGGCGAAGCTGCTGCCAGACTCCGGCACCGACTGACTGCACCGCACCACGTGACCCGCGCCGGCCAATCACAGCGCGCCGCCCTTTAAAAGTCTGCTGCTCGCAGGACTGCTCCTGCAAGCTGACAGACCTCAAGTCAACCCGCACACTGCGCGGACACGCAGGACGCACGCTCAGAAACGAGATCAGGCCGAACCCTGCACGACACCGAGCGAGGATGGAGGCCAGCAAACTGCTGCTAAATCCAATAAAGCAACACAGAAAAGTTACAGACACACGTTACTGCAGGTACAGAAAAGTACCAACACATCTTAATATGAAAGATTTTGTATAAGTAAAACCCTGGTGATAAATAATCCTATAGAAAAAATACAGCAACATTCATGCACTCCTTGATAATAACACTTCTATTACTAATAATAGAGTCACTGATGTGTTACAGTCAGCATCCTGCTGGTTGAGCTTCTCTCAGCATGTGTTGGATGAATGAACCAGAGAAGAAACATCTCTGGACAGTTTAAAGTTTAAACATCGCCAGACAAACACACTGATGCTCAATTTCACACATGTGGGCAGTTTTAGTGTTTCAGGTTCACCAAGGCTGCACCTTTTGGGTCTGTGAGAGGAAGCCACCCACCCTGTGAAACATGCAAACTCCACACACAGCACACAGTCATTTTATTGTGGAGTAATGTTTGAGATCATTCAAGAAATGCCCCCCACACCTTAGCTCCATTAAAGAAAGCTTTCACAAGCAGTATGTGCACAGACTGTTTTCATCTGTCCTGTGTGAAGTTGCTGGGAAACTCATTTTCTGGCATGGAGGATTATCTGTGCAGAAGATCTGGCAAAAACTTCAGCCATTAGACAGAAAGCATATCTCCTGAAGAGCTCTCTGGTAGCCCCTCACTGGACACACTGTCGTCCCAGAAATAAACATGTACCGTGGGACGTGTTTACTGTTTGATTCGAGATGCTAATAAGACACAGGGGACCTTTATTCGTACAGCCTTTGCGAGACAAACTTTTAATCGGCCCTTCGCCCTCTCGGCTCTGACGGGCTGCGTCATGGAAATGTGTTGGAGCAAATCCTGCACCTCTTGCGCGCCTCCACTCTGCCCAGGACAAGGCTCTCAGTGGGGGAGACCAAGAGTGAATCATGTAGGCTCATTAGTCGCTCTCCACGGCTCCGGGTCCTATTGTGAATCCCTGGCTTTTTTTTTTTGTTCACAGTGAATATCCGTGCCTCCACATAAGTCTGCCCTCCGCCCAGCGATTACCACTGCTTAGCTCATGGCATGCTGCTCTAATTGAGCTTCATCACGGTGGCCTACTGATAACTACAATTCAGTCAAAACAACATTAAGCCCTGCCTCACTGGTTCTGTAATGAGCTCCTGGGAAAACTGCTTTTTTTGTTTTAACTTGCAAGTTATACAACATTCGCTTGCACAGAGTGTAGAGCTCATCTGTATTCGAGGGAAAAGCCGAGTCCTTGCAGATTGATTAAAATGATTTTCTTTTTTAGACAGACCACAATCAGGATATCTGTGCAGGCTGGTTTATTCGCTGATTCAACCGGGATGAAGAACATATTAAAGGAGGCATTAACAAACATTTACTGAGAGCACCCGGCCTGAAGGCGAGAGAAGTGCACTTGTGGAGCAGATTCTTCCCTCCCTCATCAACTACACCCTTGAGCAAGGCGCTTACATTACTCGCCGGCAATTTTCACAAGACAAACAGTTAGCCCTCATTCATTATTTATGAGAGATGAGCAGTCGGGTTTGAACAGCACGACATTAGGATGGTGAAACAAATCAGGGGTGAGAAACACTGAAAGAATAACTTTATTGATCATGTTTGTGCAAGTCTGCAACATTTCACCCCAGGAGACTCGCAGAGCAAGGGAGTCGCCGCCAGACTGTTGGTTTTCACCTCCAATACAAAACTGTGGAGACTCGATCTGACTGCATCCACTGTCTGAAACAGCACGCCGTTTGAAGCACGCAGCAGCCTTGAATTTCAATAACTCCAGAGGGCTGCTCAGTGTCTGACAGCAGAAGATTGAGGTTGTACTGCTTCTAGGCATGAATGTGTAAAAACTGAGTAATGTCTGGTGTTTGGAGAAATCACAGGTTCAATCTCTGCGTCAGCCAATATGCCCATCAAACACCAGCGTCATCACAGAGTGACAGCACGTACAGCGTCCCAGGAATCAGGTCCACATCCGACCCATTTACACCTCCCGATTTACATCCAGTGTCAGCATTAAGTGCCAGTGCAGGAAGCAATGTGTCTTTTATGGAGGGAGGGGGGATGTAATTCTCACAAACATGGGCTAACATGTCAGGTTATTTTCAAAAACATGGATTGAAGTGTTTAGTTATTCCAAACAACTGCAGGTGGAGTGAAACGGTAGCTGTCATAGAGAGGGGGAGGACATGATATCATTTAAATATTGGAATAATGGTTTCTCTTGGACTTTCACTGAGATGCACTTGGTTGTTAGTACAAAAAAAGTGACAGATGCAGTTGTGTAAAGAGTGAGAAAGGAAATCTGGAGAGAGAGGTTCAGACCCCAGCGCCTGTCTCACCTCTGCACGCCTGACCAATCACAGCATGAGGCGGGTTTGAATGTCGGAAAGTTCCAGAAATCTTCTCAAGGGTGTGGAAGGTGGGAAGCGAGTGGGGCTTTCATGCAGAGGAGCGAAGCGTGCATCCCGTCACAGACCTGCAGTTACCCTTCACCTTTTCTTAACCGTAACCACAATCTTACCCTAAGCTCAGCTACACCTTGACCGTACTCTACTTACCATGAGCAGTACTCCCTAACTCTATAGGTTTTAGTATCCCTGAAACAAACTCATTTGTACAACGTGGTTCATCTGTCCACGTCTGAAGGAGAAATGTTTATGGTCGTTCCAAACGGCCACACTCAAAGGGAAGGTAAAAGCCCTCCATCAGCAAAGGGGGGGAGGGGAGTTTGAATGGGGATAACAGCACATGCTTTCAGACACACTGGCCGCAAAAGGCATTCATGGAGATGCACTCATGTGTACACATGAGCAAAATGACAGAACTTGTTGTGTTAAAAAAGGGAGCTCAAAGGATAAATTCAAACCCCTCTTACTCACCAATTTTGAGTCAGGAAAGATGTTGGAGGTAAAAGACTTTCTGAAGCTTCTTGACCATCCAACAGGCACAGAAAAAGAGTAAAAGGCAAGAATCTGTAGAACTATCAGTCTTTACAGAATGGTTCAGTGGTTTCACTCAAATCTGGCCCATGATGTAATGGGTGGGGATGCTGTAATGCAGATCACAAACTGAGGCTGTGAGGTATCTACTGGTCGAAAGCTGCACAGGATGTCGCTACTCAAGAGTTTTCCACTGAAACCAAAAAGACATTTGACAAATCCAAGCAAGTTAACATTTTATGTAATATAACATGATATCAGGAACTGAAGATGAAATTGAAGACAAATTTATGAAATCCTTTTCCTGTGTAGCCATCACAGAACATTTGAACTGAAGGATTAAAATGTTCATGAGCAGAACCCAAAATCAGTCTGTCTCGCAGACATTTTGTCAGGAAAAAAACAAATTAAATTTCTAAATGGACCCGATTCAAAACTTGAGCAGTAAAAGACATGAAACAGTATGTGGCAGCTAAACTCTGAGAAGAATAAATCTGTCCAACATCTTAAAAACAAGTCATCTCGCCTCAAGTACTTCAGTCTGTATTGAGCATCCAACATTTGACCTGAATCTCAAAACTCCTCTGCAATTTTAGCAGAGGAGCCCACTCTGTAATTTCAATATGCCACTGAATCATTTATGTGGGCACACAAAAGATGCCGTGCCACGTATCTGCCTAGTGAGCACAAACCACCCAGGAAAGGAGGGAAGAAATCAGTTTCTCAGAATCTCTGTCCGGGGCCATTTTGCTCTGTTTGCTTGTTGCCCACAAACGTCCAGAAACTGAGGAGTGGAGATAAGATGGAGAGAGCGGGGCAGGAGTGGCAGAATTGGCAGCTAAAAAGGCAGCGGGGCAGTGGATTGAGGAGACGTCCTCTGTCTCTCTCTGGCACTGATCCATACGTGCAGAGGAGAAAAGTGACTTATGATTAATCATCTCTCACAGTATTCCCCAGCAACGTCCCCCCGATCGATACGCCTCGCATGCCAGGAGAGAAAACACAGAGCTTATAAATAAGATTTTAAATGATTTAAAGCCTTCTTTTGCCTGTCTGAGTCCCTATTTTTGTTTGACTTGTGCTGAGAAGAAGCCTCCTATGGTTTCTTCCTCCTATGCCTACTAATTACGCAGCTTATTTTGCCCTCCCAGTGATGCTGCCTTTGTCATTAAGAGGACAAGTCATCCTTTGTTAGCTGCATGATGCCGTTGCATCAGTCCTGGTTCCACTGTATCACCACGATTAGTCCCATTTGAACTTTCACCTGCAGATGATGCCCACGTGTTGTGTCTTTCTGTATCTCACCACATTTATCAAAATTAAGAGCAGCGTTGCCTCTTTTTTGCAGATTTATTGCTGTTGCCCAGACCTGCCGTCTGGTTTCAAAGAGCCCTGCTGCAATGTTAAACAAATTTACTCCTCTAACAGGCACATAACAGCCCTCCAACTGCTCTCTCTCTCAGTGCTCTTCACAGCGATGTTTGCATTTCGACTAAAGCTTTCATGGATTTCCAATAAAAAAAGTACAGTTAAAGAACCTCTCCAACAACTTATGGACAAGTGCAGTGAATAAACACACTAAAGAGTAAGTTTTTCATTTCACAGTCAGATTCCAGAACCAAAATTTTGACATGACAGCACATGATGACGAATGATGTGCAATAAGTTGATGGTAAATTTGTTTACAAAATTCATTTTCAGTCTTTTTTGTGGACTCTCTCTCTCTCTCTCTCTCTCTCTCTCTCATACATACCCATGCACACACACTCTGTCTCTTTCTCATACACAGTCACGCACGCACTGTTACTCCCACTATTTCTGTTTGTCTTCATCTTTCTCACACACACACACAGCCATCTTCATTTCCATGTCCATGGCTGTGCTGAATGGCTGTACTCTGCGCCCGGTCTGTGTGTGTGTGTGTGCATGTTTGTGTGTGTTTATATGTGCGCTGATTGTCCAGTGGTCAAGCCCCGGCGGAGCTGTGTGGGATGTGTGGAAGCGTCTCGGGGGGATTGGAAATGAGGGAGGGGGGGGAGGGCGGTTGAGGACACTGTTTCCTTCAGCGGTGGAATGTCTTCATGCGTGTTCCTGTTTGGAGAGGCTGCTCACGGCTCCCAGAAGTTGGCAGGAAACCACATGCTGCTTACACTGGGGCCGATAAGGAGGAGGAGGAGAGGCAGGAGAAGAAGTGGGGTTGTGGCGGGAAGGGAGGGAGGGAAAGGGTGCTTTAGCAAACCTTCAGGAAGGTAGATTATCCCATGAAATGCTGGCAGAGCTTCAGCCTTTGTGCATGTGTGTGTGTTGAGTAGAGAATGAGGGTGTGCGACAAAAAAAAAAAAAGCCAAAAAAAAAAAAAGCAGCTCCTCTAGCTCTCTCAGCGGCGGAGAGTTTCAATGAATCCGGGGCAGGCTCCACAAAAGGCTGCAGAACAAAAGGCCTGCAAGCTGAGAATGTGCAGTGTAGAGGCACGGCCCAATCTCACGCTTTGTTAACTCTCAAACATAACACTGAATAAAGCCTAAGACAATCATGCCTCACTCGTCAATTACCTGCCTGTTGATTACAAATCTGACAGCTCACCACTTAAGACCCGCGGCCTTACGCAGGATGACTGCGTGCCGCGTCTCCTGCAGCTGAGCTCATTTGTGCTGCGCTTCAGAGCACGCCGTGCAAAGAAAGGGATTTGTTTTTCATGTGCCATAGTTATGTATGCAGAGAAATTAGTATCAGGCAAAGAATAGATTCTTCAAACTAAAAAAATTTCTATGCTCATTTTGGCTCCCGTCCAATGACTGGTAAGATTATGACTCAGCTGGGAAACAGTTAAATCTCTCCCAAGCTGGTTGGGGAGTACAGAATAGATTTTTGTTTGCTCAATTTGAATTACTCTTTGCTTGATGATCATTTATGTGCCTGCACAAAAAAAGGAAAAAATTCTCTGTGTCTGCTCAAACTGTCTCATCCCATGCTCAGAATTAAGACACAAATATAATTACATGGAGTTTAGCTTCTTGACTCATTATGACGTTATACTTTATTACACAGTTTATTGCAGCGAATCAAATGAGAAAATGAACCTAATTTCATAATAGTCGTGCATAAAGAGATGTGACAAATGAGATTGGATAAAAAGGGCGTCATGGGTCACCAATTTCCTCTTGGCAACGCTGCTTTAAAGAGAGTGGATGGAGCAGGAAAAATGACAAAGACACTTTTGGATCATGCTCCTCCACAAGTGTATGAGGCTTTTTTGCTCCTGACAGTACAATAGCATGGGCTGAGCCCTACATTTCCAACCACAGTGTATAGTAATTCCCACAAGTGCACACACACAATCCAGGGGATTATAAATCACAGGCACTTGGGAAAGGTTTCAGCTGACTACGGCTGGTGTTTATGGTTTTCTATGACTGAATCCAGCTGTTTGGAGCCGCACAATGCTCCGAGAGGCGCAGTCAATTTGGCAGATTAGCGTATTGACAGATGGTGCGCCATCCATCCAGCAATCAATATGTTTTATTTTAATCCCTTCAAATGTTTACTCAAGAATCTGGCCTCTCTCTCTCTCTCTCCCCAGGCTCCACCGGCTATTATACAATATCTCCGCCCTCCTGTTACACCTCCTCCTCTACCTCCATCCCTCCCTCCTCCTTCTTTTCTCTCCTGCTAGGAATGACTTTCTGGCCACCAGCGCAAAAGCAACACTCTCCCCTCACCCAGAAAGAAAAGTGCAATGGGATATGCCCCCTCCTCCTCAAGTAGGGCAGCCAAATCGAGCAATCAGACAAGACATCCATCACTATCCTGTGGGGTGGAGTAAATGACCTTGATGCAGTCTTCACACTCAATTTCAGATACCCTTGAGCTCTATTATGGGGAGATTTAAGCAGCGAGAGCGCGGCCGGCCTTCACATTTGATTCTTTGCGATACTAGATGTGATAAGTGCGTGATGCGGCGCGGGGGAAAGTGAGTAATGTGGGATACAGTGGGGAGGGGGAGGGTGACGGTGAGATGGAGAAGGTGAGTCAGCAGATGATGAGAGCGCAGAGCAAAAATGAAGATGGAGTGAGGCGGCTCCAGGAGATGGGACGTGGAGATGGTTGGAAATAGCTTGGAAGAGCAAGCAGCAGAAGAAGGCTGTGGATGGAGGAGGAGGAGGAGGAGGAGGGGAGATTGGTTTTGAAGGACCTGCTCATGCCGATGAAACTGAGCTCTGGACCAGCAGCACTCTGTGTGGAGTCGACACGGTATGAGGGTCATTTCAGGCGGGAAAAAAAGGATAACAGGAGTGATTCACCACAGCACTGAATTTCAGCATCTCTGTCCCCACTCTCGCTCTTTCTCTACTTACCTGCTGGGGAATTCAGCCAGTCCACGAGCTGGTAAGTATCCCCCCCTCCCCCACCCCTTTGACTCTCTCAGCTGGATGGTGGGAGGATAATAAAAACCTATGCACAGATGAGCGCTCCCAAATGAAAACATGTTTGCATAACGACGATGAGCAGGAACGGGGAGCTGCAGAGACACCAGATCCGTTCTGACAGAGCGGCAAGAGAAGTGACTGCACAGCACAAAGTCTGCAGACCTGCCGAAGTTTTGATGTAAAGCGGCTCGGACGACAGTTTCCTCTTATTTCCACGTTGTTTTTCCCCTTGCTGCTACTGTGCAGGAATGAGTGGCCTCCCCCGGGAGCTCATCTGAGAGACACCACCTGCAGCTTTGAGTGGCATGATTAACAAAGGTCACATGTGCTCACTGTGAAATTATACACACACGGATTTCTCATTGACTTGTTAATACACCTGATTTCCTCGCCGAGGGTGACAGTTTGCCCTTTGCCGTCTTGCAGAAGAAGGGGAGGGGAGGAGGGGGCTGCACGTGGGCACCATGCGTTTGATTTAATTAAGAGGCTGCTGATAACACTTAACACTTGAGTCAAACAAGCATGTAAATAAAATCAGCATCGTTAACGAGCCGAGCGGCAAAAAACAAATCAATGTGGGATGTTCAGAGCACACGGTGGATTGTGGCTCTTTATTCTCTGAGGCAGGAGACAGCAAGGTCAGGTGATGCAAATGATTCACCTTTACATGTAAATACTCATCATGGCAGGTCCCCTATTCTTCCCTGTGGAGGATATATAAATATACAACATATAGGCCAGCTGACCTGACCCTGTTTATTCACCGTTAAGAGGTCTGACGTGTTAATCCAGCACAAACTTATCATGTAACAGTCGCCTTATTCCTTATTCTTGCTTCCAGAGAGTCAATGAAGCGTCTCCCTAATAGCATGAACAATTTGCGGTCATAACGTTGTGAGAAGGGCTGTCATGTGGGGAGAAACACACCATTAAGAGTCAAGCAGCTGTGTCAGATGAGACTTTTACACAGCCCACTGCTTTGTCATGTCAGGGAAGGTTGCGGCTTGTCCTTGTCCACTGAAGCGAGTGTCTTCACAGCGGAAACAGGCCCAGGGCAGGTTGAGTGTTCAGCACTCACCCATGTAACTGTAACATATAAAATACTACAAGGGGCTTCTACTTTCTCTGCCCTGTGACTGAGGCTCGTGTGTGTAACGCAGGGGCAACATGGTGGAACCAGGGCAGGTGGAGCGTCCCCGTGTGTCATCCGTGGTTGTGTTGAGCACATGAAATATGACTCGCCCTGCAGATGACTGATCGTGCACGGCCACAAGGGAGAAAATCTGCATAATGAGAAGACAGCATATCTCAAGAAAAATATGGGGGATCAATTGAGAGAACTAAAAAACACTTTTTTACTAATACAAGGTTTAGAGCTGTCTCAGAAATCCCCGAGCATTTAGCCTTAAAGCACCTCGGCGCTGGGGATCAGAAGAGGTGACGGGGTCAGGATTATGGTCTGTCCACTCAGGTTTCTGAGAGGAAAGGATGGCTGTCCTTTAAACTGATCCAGTCTAAACCAGACCAAACAAGACGGCTTCATGTGTTAGCACACAAAGCAAAACAATATTCTGCATGTTTGTGGATGTCAGTATATGATGAACAATCACTAGTTCTGGTATTCACAGAAGAAATGGGCTTACGAACAAAATGAAGCATCACCTATAGTTTCAGTGCTTTTATATTGTTAATTTTTAAAAATAATGTTATTGCCCTTATCATAATGATCACATTGTTGATAGCTGACTCATATCTTCGAAACAGCATAAAGGCGAAGGACCACCAACATGGTGACCAGATGATGTGTTTGGTCACTCCAAAGCTTTCTAGAGGTAAAAATAGCTTCCTGGTGAGAAGCAGCCAAATATCAGTATGTTACAAAGCTCACACCAAGTTTTTCTGACTCAACCACTCACCACTTGTGCTGACTCACAGAATGCAGTGTACTCATATTCAACCGGGCACATTCACGGTGAAAATCAATGAACAACATGAATGCGAAACAGGGGGAGGGAAGCAAATCGAGATCCGGCTGTTCACAACGTGATTTTAACTCTGACCACATTTTTTGTTTTACTAGAAAGTCTCCATTAACTTGATTTAAGATCACAGAATGTGAGCAAACATGAAGCGAGTATGTAATAATGAGGCTAAACAGACAAAACAATAGCAGACAAGTTGACAGCAGCACAGCATAGTTTCCTTATTAGGTTCTAAATAGACATCATCTCACAGTTTGGAAGACGACAAGATGCTAGTTTTCTCTCGAAACTGGTGTCCAGAATGAAGGTCTGTTCTCGATTAGAGCCTGCTATGAAGCCTTCTGTTGCATTCCTGCATCCTCCAACAGGCTGGATGCTTGTGAGGCTGCCAGCCTGTACATTTGCAAGAATGAGGCTGTTGGCAGTGGACTGTCTGCTATATGTTCTCCGTCTCTCTCCCTCCGAGATGAATACTGAGAATCTACATTTTGATTTATTCTGCTTTTCTGACCCCCCAGGAGAGGAAGAATGTATCCGTGTGAAGGCTGAGTGCTTGTCGAGCTCCTCGACATGTACACAGTGTAATAGTAAACCTGCTCAGAAGATCTGAGACAGAGACTGGAAAACATCTTTCATAAAATCCTGTTTTGAAATGATTCTGAGTTCCTTTGCTGTGGTGCCATCTGGACAGGGAATTGAAAACATTTTAGAGCAGAAATTTCACATACACAACATCTCTACCCAGCAGATGTATGTCTGGAGCACTTTCTGTATTAAAAACGATGTCTAGAAAGCTTCTAGAAACAGTAAAAGTAGCAGTGAACGTGTTGGCGAGTATACTGTCAAGCTAGAGAAGATTGTCTCTAAAGTTTAAAAGCAGGGAAACTGCTATACTGCCTACCAACCTCTCACTAATCAGCATGCTAATCTTTTCTAATCTGCACAAAGAACAAAAAGTTAGAGACGTATACATACAGTACATACAGAGAGTACTGTGTCAATATTTTCATCTAACGCTCAGCAACAAAGTGATAAAGTGAGTTTTCAAATGCTTCTTTAAATGCTGCTCACCGTGTGGGAATAGAGACATGTCAATACTAGGTTAATGAATTCATTTGCACTTGTGGGTATTTTGTAGTGAGTACGGAGGGAGAACTCACTTTTACTTCTCTTACTTCTTTTCTGGTTACCACAACAACAGCACAGATGATCCCGCTGCACGGCCCAACAAATGAGTTGTTGTTATTAGCAATAAGCTGTAGTGAGCTCCACTGGGCCCCATGAGGCAAACTGACATATTATCTCAGATTTCTGCACACTTGAAAAATGTCCTGTTGCCTCCTGATAAGAGTCCGAGCAGGACATGTCCTAATGTTTCCCCCCCGGGGCTGAGGGGAGGTGTGCGAAGGCAGGCGTGCGTGTTTTGTCGACGCTGGTAAATCCACGAGTGATGCTAACATCCCACAGATGTGTGAAGGCTGGAGTCTCCTGACTCAACCGCAGAGATGAATGTTGTGTGGGTGGGCGGCCGCCTCATCGATTTTTGTGTTGGAGAGATTAGTGCACGTTGGGGTTACGCACTCGGGGCACGGATATATTAAAGAGGAAGATACACTTTCAGTGCGACTGCAAATCCTGCTCTCCCGTCAGACTCCATCTCTGCCCGCTGAGGTCAGAAGATGGGCTGGACCATGCTGCAAACAGATGTATTACCAAAAATATGCAACTCAAATCGTTTGATCTCACAGTGAATGTTAATGTTATTCGAGTGAGAGAAGCTGGGACCAAACAAATGCATGTGTTTCTAATTCAAATCAAGAGTTATTCGAGGATGGAGGTCCATTCTTGACCTTTGGGAACAGTATGTGTAACAAAATACTCTAAGCTCAGACTCCCACTTGGAGCTTTCATCCTGCGGTCTTCATTCAGTAAATGGAGCAGGCTTAGCTGTCACTGTGCGACACGAGGGAGGAACTTCGGTCACGTGATAACAAGTGGTCATAAAATCATCATCAATCATTCGCCTTTGGTGTCTGTTTGAGGATAATGTTTGGCAATAGATTGTAATGGCCTCCTTGATTTCCTGGACTTTCTCTCAGTGGGTGGTTTGATCAGCTCTGGTTTAGTGCTCGCTGACAGACAGACAGACAGACGGACAGACAGACAGACAGACAGACAGACAGACAGCAGTGATGTTTATGTCACAGCCTGAGCTTTATTCACACATTGATAAATAGAGCACACCTTCAGACAGACCAAAGTCTCTGTCTCTGCAGGTATTCCATAATCATAATTAGGTATTTGGACCGGCTAAAGGTCAGTCAGTGTTCACTTTGCTGGGGTTCAAAGGTCATCTGCCTCCTTGTGTACAAGTAAATGGAACCACGAACCGTATCAACATTTCTCCACGTGCAAGCTGAGGATCTGATAGCTCCCTTTCTCTCTTAAAGTGCAGAGTCACTCGGCTCACAGCCCGCCTGCAGATAGTTTTATTCCACATTATCAGTTCTTATCTGATCTGACACCGTTCCCACAGCTCGACACGGCATTAACATACAACATGTGTATTCCACTGCTCTGATGTCAGCGAAACCCACTGGGCTGCTTGTCACATTACAACAGATGTCGAAAGGCAGCGCCGCGGCCCCACGTTCTGTAAACTTAATGACATTTTCGTCATTTTTCTGCTTTTTACTCCTTGTTAACATGCTTGCTGGGATGTTTCATTAGCCTCAAGTCGGATTCTTTGATGAGAAGCAGCAGAAGTCTTTCCAAGAAACTAGAAAGAAAGCAAGAGCAGGAGGTTCAGACTGCTACCGTTAAAGGCGTGCAACACTGACAGTGATTTTCCTCTCCTCCTCCTCTTTTACCTTTCTCTGCTCTCCCACTGAGCCCCCATTTTTTTACCCTCTCCATTGATGCCGCGTGTCAGCTGGGAGGCACGGCGCTGTACCATGCAGATGTAATCTACACCTCTACGTGCCAGAGAGCAGCGACTGAACCGCGGCAGGCGGCCGATCCGTGACATGCTGACAGGATCGACATAGCGACACATGTGTGGGTATCTGCTTTCATGCTACACATCCCAGGGGGGAGGAGGGAATATGGAGGGAGGCCAACTGCTGTGAAGTGCGTAGGGGTGAAAAGGAGAGGTGCTAGAAATGCTGCACGACTGGGTGGGACACACACAGGACAGCTGACATCATGTTAAAGAGATCTGGACGGAAGGTGAATTTAAGCAGGGTGGAGATAAGCAAGGCCACAAGTGTGAGGGCGAGGGGAGTGTGTGAGAGACAGGGCATGAAATAGGAAGAGCAGGTTAAAGGAAGCGTGGTGGACTAAGTGGGAAGAGGGCCACAGACGTACCAAGGATGAAACAGGATGAAGTCGTGTTTTGCTCCAGCAGCTGCGATCAGGGTGGAAAGTCCGCGTGTTTGTTTGCTTAGCGCATGTCAACGAAAGCCCCAGAACTGACACTGCCGAGCGAATTTAGAGAAGGAGTGTGTTTCTGTGTTTGCACGCAAGCGGAGGCTTTTATCTGTGTCAAGATCCCATGTCGGCAATGTCAGGGGAGCTTGTCTGCAGAGCGCTCGGGGAGCACGAGCATGAGAGAGCTTTGTTCACTGTCTGGTTGCAACATACTAACATCCGTGAGGCATCATTAGTCTGAAGCTCAGCCTGCTCCGCTCTGAGCCAAGAGGGGCAGACACATGGACTTCACATGAGGCCTAAAGGGCACCGTCCCGTGGACATAAGGCAAAGCAAACACAGGCGCTGCCTCGGAGGCTTCCTCTTTCTCTTCTGACGGGGCTCTGATCTGCTCGCTATCAAAGAGCCTGCACGATGATTGTGCAATCTAACACACCGTGAATGAAGTGATACACAAACAGCTTGTTGACACCAAGCACAAGCCGCTTTACCCATTTTATTTTGATTTCCATGCTTCGCTGCTTTGTTTCGGCGCTCTTAAAAGAGCCGCTCACTTCCATGAAATGTGAGCGAGGAAGAGGCGAATATATGCAGCAGACGCAGGCAGAAAGCACCAGCGCTGGTTTGTTGTTTCCAGCTCCCCCAGCACTTAGAGGTTCCCTCCAGCACAGTCTCTCGCTGAAATATTAATCGTGTTTGACAGCTGTTTTAGCTATGAAAACAAACACGAGACCGGAGCTTTTTTGGAAAGCGCAGAGACGTACGCTCGAGTGTGGACTGGCTCAGATAAGGAACAACTGTTGTGGACAAAAGGAGAGCAGGCCCGAGACAGCACAGTGTGGAGGCAGCCTCATTAGCAATGTGCCGTTGTTTACCAGCGTGAAATCTGACATCCGAGCTGCCGCCAGGTCCTCGGGGGTGTGAGCGCTGTAATGTACTAAGTGAGAGAATAGACAGTTTAAAATGTACATTCAGACATCAGCGGGTCAGAGTCTGAAGGAGTCAGGTCTCGTGCGTGGCCACTCTTCCAGGTGACTCTCCTCCATATTAACACTTACCGACGTCCCCACAACCCCCAACGCACTTAACAAGGTGCTACAACGATGAGAGGCCGTCTCACTCACACACACACACACACACTTTCGCTCTCTCTCTTGCTCCAGCACGGCAGAAGCAATTTGCAACATTAAGCTGCCTGATAGCACATGTCCACTGAGAGTTAGGGAGTGATTTAACGGACATTGCTCACACCAATTAGGGTGAATCAGCCAGGCAACGCAACAGACGACAAGTGGATGCCGGCGCTGTCAACACACACAGCCACACACACACACAGACACACACACACAACCACACACACACACGCGTGTATGCTCCCACACAGTGCGGAAAGGGGGCATTTCACTGTTTCTTTTGTGATTAAGAGCATGAAAATAGCCCATTTAGATAATCCCTCCCTGTCAGCACTGTCAGCCTGAGAGACACTGACACATCCCATGCACTCCTTCCCTCATTACCATACGCCAGTCATTTCAAGAGGGCCGACTACAAAGCCCCCAAGAATGAGCTGAAGGGACCGGCCACCTGCTTCTCTCTTTCTCGCGAGCTGCTCCTTGTCTCTTCACCGGCCAGGCTTGGAGCGACATGACACAGTGCGAGTGCCACAAAGGGAGAGCCGAGCTAGACGAGGCGACACAGCCGCAAGAGAAAGAGCATGCACAAAAGGATTTCTATTTGCACGCCCATTGGAGGGGTCAGGCCCTGGAGAGCACCTGATTCATTTCTTCTTGAGGGCTATTAATCTTTTCAAGCACCAGAATCACTTTGCCTCTCAGGAACGGGAGAGGAGATTGAGTTTTCTATTACAATCAACCGGGAGAGGGGGCGGCCACCACACTGTCCTTGCTGCTGCCTTTTCCCTCTTAAGACAAAAACAAGGGAGGGAATGCATTATCACATTAGTGAGATAATTAAAACATTTCCTCCTCGCAGTGGGGCAAACAAGGGCACGGCCAGTGCACTGATGTTACAGAGCTTCTTTATCCGAATGGGCCAAACAATTCACTTAATCTTTAAGGAGATATATGAGTTCATGTGTAACTTCATACGGTCAAATTCTTCTCCATACATGTAACAGAAGGCATTTTAAGTCTTAAGCCTCTAATACACTGTTTGTTCTCAGCTTCTCTACTTCATCTGAGTTTTTTTTTTGTGTCCTGAGAAGTTGGTGCCACACACCTGCGTTTTATCAGCGCTACATACTTGAACCGTCCCATACGTTGGAGAAGAGGTTGAAAAATTTGAATGTATGGGAAGATCAATATTCTTCTATTACCTGCCTTAGCCTAGCTAAGCATGAAGACTGGAAACAAGCGAGTAAGCAACTCACTAATAAAAAACTTGTGTAAAAACGAGACACTGTGGTTTTACAGGGGTTTTTGTACTATTTCCTGGTTGGGGCAGTGACCTACTGGAGTCTCACTCGATCTGTGAGCTTTGGAGATACCAAAATGGCATCAGTCTTCTCGTCTTACTCCCAAAGTGTGTACACATATGCAAGTGTTGAGTTATTGTCATTGAAGCCACTATTTCCGAGGTTGAACATGAGCTCCTGTATGCAAAGTTTCACTGTGCAAAAACAAAAAAAGGTCTCAAGAGGAATACTGTGGTGGCCCTCAGTTGTCCTCTTTATGTTTTCATTCTCCAGGAAGACGTAAAGTATGCAGGTGAGAATGTGAACAATGCTGCTTGCATTGCAGACGTCTGCGTACGCACTGGTAAAAGGCAAATATATCACAGGCATTAGCAGACATGTTCAGTGCCTAATGGCCTAATTACCACAGTGGCCCACATGAGTCCTGAGCACATTACTCCAGTTCCTAAGACCAGTGAAGGTCAAAGGGCACGCTCACTACACGAGTAAAGGCCCGTTTTATCAAATCTAAGTCAAAATAGAGCATGGACATCACATTAATTACTGCCTTGTATAATTTATCAGCTGCCTTCATTAAACCCTTCTCTTGAAAAATGCCTGT
Source organism: Amniataba percoides (assembly GCA_037176925.1). Lineage (NCBI taxonomy): Eukaryota > Metazoa > Chordata > Actinopteri > Centrarchiformes > Terapontidae > Amniataba > Amniataba percoides. The sequence goes on from JBAJHX010000096.1 coordinate 23,354,011, forward strand.
CGGCGAGGAGTATTAATTGCAGAAGAACCAAGTGAAGTGCCGAGTTTGGCCGCAGAGCCCCCCGGCCAGGCTCCGAGACGGCTGCACTAATGGGGGAATATGGAGGCCACTTTAAAATGAAAAACGGCAAAAGAGCCCAGTGTCACTTAATCAATGTGAAACCCCAGTGGGGAGAGCGAACCATCGCCTGCGGGGGCCCACGCAGTCCCTGGACTCGTGTCCCTCAGAATGAAGGAGGTTTCAAATGGGCCGACTTTCACGGCGTAACTCATCTCAGTCACAGCAATGATGGCACTCGCTCCCAAAGGGGGTGTAGCAAGGAGGTTGTCTCTTCTTGGGAGGTGCTTAACAACACCATCCATCTTGGTAACACAATACTACAGACACCGCCTACCTAAGGAGCTATCATCACTGCTGGCTCCTGAGCTGCCTTTATTCATGCAGGATGAAATTCACCATGAAACTGCCTGAGGCAACGCCGCGGCCGTGCTTGATCAATCACTCACTCCTCATCGAGTTATGAGCCATTACGATCACAAAACCTAACTAATTTCCCCTGTTTTCTTCCTCAGTTGCAGCAATCGACACCACTCATTCTCACTCCACTCGGGGGACACAAATTAAAATGTGTTTTATTGCAGGGTCGGTAGATATTGTTGCTTCTGTTGGATGTGGACATCTTCACGCCTGAGCTGGCCAGTGTCAGTTTGTCTCTGCTGGCTCTCTGCTCTGCTATCTTGCGGCCGCCTCAGGCCCCGGGGTGCTCTTATCTCTCCAGCAAACGGCTCCCGTGCCGCAGCCTCGCTCGCAGCCCTCATCTATCTGCCTGACATGTGCTTCCTTGTTTGTTTTTTCTCGCCTGCTAGACGCGGCCGATGATATTGAGCTGTGTTGACGGTGCTCCTCCATTCATGCCAGATGAATCAATCACTCCTGCGTGCTCCACAGCCCTGTTCAGTCTTTTCCACTTCAATCAATGACGGCTCTTTAGGAAAGGGGTTAGTGCTTTTCCTACCATTTATTAGGGAAAGAATAGCTCCCTAAAAGTAGCTCTGCCAGGCACTTAAGCTGAGTGATATACAACAATGAACAATGACAAATGTTTGTCAGCTTCCTGGAAAGGCATTCCTGTTTATTTGAGCTCAGCTTGGTGATACAGATTAGTTGATATGTGTGTGGAAAAAAAATAAAAATGAAGAGAAGATCTACACTATTAGAAAATGTCAGTGGACTAAATTTACTTCACAAACACAGATGAATTACCTTCAAGATTAAAAATACAGCAGAAACAACTCATAATATAATATAGTTTGCTTAGAGGGTAAAAAATATATATGTACACCACATAGACAGCTTAGTCATAGAGAATCAGTACTAAAAAAATCAGGTAGCACATGAGACAAAAAAGTACAAGAATTTGACGGCACTCCCTCTTCCATCCTCTGATGAAATGAGAAAATCTAAAAACATACACATGCTCATTAAACAGCCATGAAATAAGCATTTTAATGAGGCTGAGTAAGTGCAGAGTTTAAGAAAATATCATTCATTATGTATATGAAAGTAATTCATTGAAAGGTCAAATCATTTAAATGCACATGGTATCACAAAGAAAAGAAACAGATCCCAAAAAATGACATGAAATAATTGAACAACAAACAGTCAAACACATTTTGTGACATCACTCACTCGCAGTTAACAGTTCAAAATTCATCATGTGACTCTCAGGGCTCCACGACATCCTCTGTCAGCAGATGAAGTCGCTCTCATCCAGATATTCCTGTGTCTGGACGATGAGCAGAGGGTTCTTGCGAGGACTCAGCTCCAAGAAAGTCCCACTGCTGCTCCTCCCAGATGTTGCTTCAGTTTTCGCTGCGGCGCTGCTCGGCTGTGAACAGTCGCTCTCCGCTTTGCAGCTGGAGTCTGCAGAGATTCTCAGCTCCTCCGCCACACGTTCGCCCAGCTCCTGGATCAGCTGTCTGCAGCCCTCTGAGGCTGAGGGGAGGGCGTCCACCTCCCTCTCCGCTGAGAAGAGTGTGCTCGTGGGCTCTTGGGGGATGGGAGAGGCAGCAGAGGTGGGTTGGAGCTGCAGAGGGTTGTCCTTAGAAATCTCTCCTCCTCCTCCTCCCTCGTTGGAGTCGGTGCAGCTTTGCCCTTCAGCCTCAGATTCCTCACTCTCATCAGACGACTCGCTGCTGCTGTCACTGGAACTGCTGCTGCTGTCACCGTGGGACGAAGCTCCCTCCCTCTCTTCTTCTCCTTCTTCTTCCTCTGCCACCATTGTTGCTGCCTCTTCAAGCTCCTCAAGTTCCAGCTCCAGGTCTTTTTTCTGCAGGGAGGCTTTTTGTAATGTCTCAGCCAAAGCTGCCATCTTCTTGGACCTGAGAAGATAATGTGGGAAAAGGGGGGGACAAGTTAGGGAAGCAAAAAGTTCATTCAGTAATAAGGGATAATAAAGCTGGTGTACAACTACACCGAGAAAAAAAACCCAAAACAAGATATTTCAAGTCCAACTTCATCAGTGGTACCGAATGAGAGAGAGGCACAGCGACTGACTGATCGACTGGCTCAGCGTGCTAAAGACATAGCCACAGGATAACCATCTACAAATCTAATACCCATTAACCATATCCCATTCTCATCTGAATGCTAAGTAGACCACGATTTGCCGAGGCGCGGGGGGCTCAATGAAATATGGAAATATGGATGTTTAATAATGTAGGGAGATGAGCGGCGCTGATACACGGGGCTCGGGCTCTTCTCCTCCCCCACCGCTGCTCTCACTGTGAGAGGTGATAAGAGACTGAGAGGGATTACGGAGAGAGGCAAACCACCCTCCCCCTCCCACGTCGGCCCACACGCGCAAACACACGCACGCTTTCTCCTCCGCATTCACAGAGGCTCAGCCAACAGTTCGAGGCTGCAAACAGCACGAGTGGAGAGGCAGCGGCGACCGGCAGTGATCGCACATCGTGTGCGGAGGATGAGAGCGAGCAGAGGAAGCGTTCACACCAGACAAGATGTGATTCACATTTTTCAGAGCATACATTTGTTCTCTGCTCTGTTTTAATTGCAGAGTTTCTGATTTGATGCATGCCACGGACAGACAAATCCTTATGGCAATTTTAAGACCGACATTTGACCCAGTGATCAGGCAGCAGAGGGAAATAACACACCCAACACAGGCACAGTGTGGGAATAAATCCTGCAGAAGGGAAACAAGGTAACTCTGAATGGGCCAACAGACTGCAATTGGACACAAAGTCTGACTGCAACACAGTCAATAAAAGTGTGGACAGAGAACGGCTCGGAGCTGCAGCCCCACAGCTGAATGTCTCCAAAGATTAAGATTAAGAGAATGCCCCCATAAAGCAGTACATTAAACAATGTTCCCATGCCGTAGCTCCACTTTTATAGTTGTGTCACCACAGAAGACACAACAGACTCCTTGAAGAGAGGGACGGAGTTTTATTGCTGATGAATGTCCTCCTACAAGGCCCCATTTGTGTAAAGCCATCAGATTGTTGGGAGGCCCCCGCCTGCACATTATTCACGCTGGGAATGCCCGCCATGCTGCCAAAAACTTAAGTGGTTGCTATTTGTCCCCTGGTGCGGATAGGGCGTGTGTGCCGCCCCTATTGCCATGGTGATTACAAGGTGACCTCTGTGGGTCACTGCGATTCAGACTATGTCCATTCAGGGTGGGATAAAGTGTGTGAGCTGGGCTGGTGTGTGTGTGTGTGGAGGGGCTACTCTTCCGCTGCCATTCACATTTTCACACTCGGCTCCTGGTGCCCTCTCTGGCCCAATTAACCCACTGCTGAGCACCAGGATGGCTCATTACTTTGCAGCCCTAATGAGCTCCCTATTCTGGTGAGTAATGTGTTTATGGAAGCAGCGCGTTGGGGCCGTGAAGACCTCAGGAGGGACTCTAAACACATCTTATAGTTGTGCCGTATCATATGGACGCACATTCTGCTCTCTGCAGAGAAACAAAGGCGTGAGCTGAGGATGGAGAGAGGGAGGTGGGCGGAAAAATGCCCTTTCTCACATGCACCTCAGTTTTCTCTGTCACAATGTGACGGAATTTGAACACAGTAGCCAGAGTCGATTTTCCAGCTAAGACGCTCGGGCAACTTGCCAGCTCACAATGTACAAAAATTCTTGAGAAATCTTCCCCCGTGGTTTCAGTCATGGAGCTTTGAGTCCAGCTGTAATGCATAATATTCTCAAGCTACAAAATCTGTGAAGCCAATCAGACAAGACCTGCAGGACGCAAAAATGAAAAAAAGAAGAGTATGTCGTAAGGAATATATAAAATAATTACATCACCGCATTAAAGGGTAAATTTATCTGCTGTGTTTGTCTATCATATACTGGTACTTATCAAAAATCAAATAACTGCTGATGACTTTCCAGAGATGCAAAATCCTGTCTAAGTGTAACGTTTTTAAATTCATGGGACTCAAACAGGAAAATCAGTGAAATACTCAGAGTTAAGCGCTACCAAGCGAGCAGGTACAGTGTAACATCTCATCTTTGTGTGTTAGAGTGCAAGTGTTAAAACTATCACTGAACACACAGCACAGCTGATTCAGTGCAATTATCTTTGAAGGCATTTGGTCATAAATCATGGCATGTGCTAAATTAAAAGGTAAAGGATCACAAAATGTTCCATCCAATAGTTGGCAAGACACTTCACTCCAAACCATGTCAACCACACGTTGGCCCTGGAGGAAACAAAGTCATTAAGATACATCATTTGGGCGTCATGGATATCTACACCAAATATCAGGACTTTTCTTTGCCACTGTGGTGGACCAACAGACCAGCATAATGCTTAATGTCTGTGTAGAGGAAGGGATTTTTTTATTTATACATTAGGACATAATTTCACCACACTGAAGACTTTCCGACTGAATGATTACATCTAAAGACGAGCTCTGGAGACACGCTGCCCTGTGTGAGAAATGCTTGGCCTCCATATGCAATCATGTCAACACACATCTATCTGAGGAGGTGACTTATGGATGAAGGACAGAAACCGCTGCATTCTTTGGACGGCCGAGTCCAGAAACTCTGTGTGTGAGAGTCACTGAAGGCGAGAACAACTTCAGCCAAGATCTCCAAGATCCAGCTCTGACTGAGTGAACGGTGTTTCCCCAACATGGAGGCTTTAATGCAACTTTGACTTAAGAGGAGTGTGTGTGCAGGCTGCATGGAGCCCGCTCAGGTCCCAGGCTCTATAAAACCCCCACGTGAGAGCTTCCTGTAGTGAGGCTGGGCAGAAGAGCCTCCTGCAGCACAGCCACTTCAAAGACTGCCCGTATTCTCTTTCCCCCGTGGGAAGTCATTATTGAGTTAGCATTGGGAGGCGCGCTTGTTTTCTCTCCCCTCCCTTTCTCTGCGGTGGGAGAAGCTCGGCCTGCGGTGAATACAAAGGCTCTGTCCAGGAGGGGGAGGGATAATGTTGTACACAATCCAGTCATTACTACACCGCTGTTGTGGCTTGCCTTCATTAAACTGAGGAGGGGTGGCTTTTTCAAGGTTGGAAAACTTCTGGCGAGACAAAGACGCCTCCATCTGCCAAAGTCTTTCGATGCGAATGGGCAGAGAGAGAGAGAGTGTGTGTGTGTGTGTGTGCGCGTGTGTGTGTGTGTGGCGTCTGTGTAAAGAGCCGAGCTAAATTACAATCTGACATTTCTTTCATCAGGCTCGTGTTCATTGAAAGGGCAGCTCATTCAGCATGTCTGTGCTCTTCAAAACATCTCAGATAAAGCTTGTCTTCAGATGCATAAATCTGTGTAATATGAGCACCAGATTTCCTCAGTGCAACTCGCAAAATGCATCCTTCACTAGCTGAGGGGGATAAAAGCCGACACTGGGAGATGTGATCCGTCAGTGTGACTGAATACTGGAACGGTCCGCTTTGGATGCCACTTCCATTCCAGAAATGAGAAACACAGATGTATTTATTCAACAGGCCAGCGTTCGAGTTCAGACTTATAGCTGCGTATGAAAGACTCATTGTACTGTACAAACACTGATACATCACAAATATCCATTGACTGTCAGGTGACTGATGTCTGCGGGCTCTGTGCTTTCATGACAAAAGTGAACGTTGTATAGAGATCTCTAGTTTTACAATGCTTTTTTGTATCAGGAAACTATTCAAATTGTCAGCCAACATGTAAGTAAATGTCCATTAAATTTAGCTTTAGACTTCCTGCTTCAGCCTCGACTCACTTACATACAGCAGTTTTTAAGTTCACTTTCAGGACTGGACAGCCAAACACTTTGGTGCAGACGTAAATATTTCAATGACTACTGGATGGACTGGTGTGAAATTTTGACATTCAAGGAACACGGTTATCATAACCAATAGAAGAATGAACATGTCTAAAAAAACAACAAACAAAACAAACAAAAAAAACACCTTTTGTATGAATAAATCATTTTCCTTTAAGGCTTGTTTTTTTGGAGGAGCATAAGAAGGAAAGTGGGAGAAATCTTAAAAAGCCTCAACCGACAAGGCTGTGTTTTATTTCCCACATCATCATTTAAGTTAAAAAGTCAAGTTGAAAATTTCACCAACATACAGCAAACAGTAACTTTTCTATCGCAGGCTTTGGTTTGGTCTGTGCTCAAAAAGGTCGAAGTCCTCAGGCTTGGATTTGAAAGCTGTTCTTTTTTTAAACACTTCGACTTGAAAAGCCTGAATTTTCAAGCCTGAGATGCAATCTACTGTTGGGATTGTGGGATCTTTACCACTTGTTCAGCTCTTTACTATCTGCTTTTACTGTCTCATTTCTCACCTTATGATTTATGTAATCCCTAAGACATTGCTGCCTTGAAATTATATTAATAGTTTCTCAGTCTGTGTTTTATTCCATCGTTTAAATCAAAGTGAAATGACGAAGTGAGAAGCAGTTGTTTCATTAGCTTCTGCTAAGAAGAAGAAAAAATCCCCACATTGTAATTGATTCTAATAACTGGAGTGGCTACTCCACACATGGATTGAGGAAATTAGGCAAACACAGTGCACACGTCTGTGTTTAAGATGAGCTTGTGTACTAGAGACAAAAAGCTGGAGTGGCCTCATGCTGGGAGGAAATCGGTGCTACTTATCCCTGTTAGCTGGGAGATGTCTGTATCTTTGTTCTCCCCAGCGGGGCCTCTAGGATCTCCTTCAGTGTGGAGGGTGACATCTGATAGAGCAGCTCCATCATCTGTTTCAAAGCCCTGAAGACGGGCGTTAGTCAGTCGCTGCCTGGTGGCTCTGGTTGCTGGTCCTTCCCAGCAAACATCTGGCTGTCACATCAGCTGTGTGGTTAAGGGGTGACACCAGGAAGCTGCCATACATATTTTCATCGACACCTAATTTGAATTCCTCAGGAAATTCCCCTGAGCACAAGCAAAATGAAAACGGCAAGTCACCGAAGGGAAAACTGGGTAACAGGAACTTTGTGCTTTACAGTCAAACAGAGAGGTTTACTGAGATGAACAGAGGAGGGGGGCGGAGGGGTGTTGCGCCACCACGTACAAGTGCATTTTCAGGGCGTTTGACCGCAGGTCTCAGCTGACATGCTGACCCCGTGCTTGACCTGGTTGCCCTGAGTCGCTCCCAGTTGTTGCTTTTCCCTGCGGGGGAGCTGCTGGCGGAGCTGCCGATTCTCTCCAACTGCTTTTGTCATGCACACAGTGCTGGTGATGAATGAGACGAGGGAGAAAGACAGTATGGAGAAATCCTCTGGACTGCACCATCTTCCAAAACTAAAACGTATGATCTAAAAAAAAAAAAGCACATCTACCCTTTGTTGTTTTCATGCAGAGCTGCATGCATTCTTCTCTTTCTTGTGCTCCCTTTCTTCAGTGAAAACAACACTCGTGTTCTTTGAGCCTACCATTGACACCTACCATTTAACTCAATTATTTGAGCCTGTTCATTTAGCTGTTTAGATGCGAGGCTCAGTTTATCCCTAAACCCTTTCTTGTCACTTTTCCAGTCTCTGGAGCAATGTGCGACTGTCCAACTCACACATCCTTTAGACAAGTCACAAATTCACCCACAAAAGGAAGAAAAACACAAGACAGAAGATTTTTCTCCTTCCCACTAATGACTTCATACGGAAATATGAATCTCACTTCCTCTCAAACAAACCCTGGAGCACATCACTTGTATGCTGCCATGTGTTTTTTTCCTGCTAGAATCTAATTGACCCAATTAATAAGGGTGGGTGGGTGGTTGCACATGAACCAGAGGAAACTGTAGCCCTTCTGAATTAACTGAGGTAATGTAACACAACAGTAAGCTTATATGCTTTGTCTGTGCTGGCTGCCGTGGATCCGTGTTGGCCTCTCTCCAAGCTTTTTGATAAAGGGAGAGACGACAAAGAGAGAGAAAGTAAGGCAACTCGCTTTTTCTTTGCAGTCCAGCAGCTCTGCGGGGGCTTTGGCATCCGAGGACCTTCAAAAGCATACCCTGAAACTAATGGAGTGGAGAGGCTGCTGCTCCATTTGGAATAATACTCTCTGCTAACAATTCAGAGATAATTAGGACTGGATGGGTGTGTGAGGGTGAAGTTTAAACCGTTTCCACAAAGGAAGTGTGTGTTAAATTCTGGACCGATGACCACTGCGACGCACAATGAACAAAAAAAAAAAAAAAGGGTTCCACATCAGTGAGACAACGTGAAGAGTAATTTGCTTTGAGGCTGCACTCTTGATTTCAGTACGCAGGGTTCTGCTCTAACTCTGTGTGAGAGTGTAAAGGGGAACGCCTGCCCTGCGGCTTAAATCACGGTGAAGTCTTTACGAGGCTGTAAATTTGAGACCGATGTCTCGGCAGTCGGAGGAACTTTAGGAGTCGAAATGCATGTGGGACGGCGCGGAGATTAAATAAATCAACCCCCCCAGCCAGCAAACATCCATTAATCGCCGTGTCCATCATGCGCAGCTGATCGCGTCTGCCATGTCGGCTGCGGGGAGTGACAAGATACAGGGATCGCACCGGGGGGGGGGTATAGATTACATCTCATCTTACCGCTCCGCTCCCAGAGACGACTCACTTAGCGGAGGATGACAAATCCTGCGCGGGGGAACATCTCGCAGTGAAGAAAACAATGCCTACACGATCCGTCATGAAACCTGTCAGACGACACAAAAGGGCTGCCACAACAAACCGCATGTACGATAACAGAGGTTAGTCTGAACCAAACCTCAGAGAACAGGCCCCGTTCTCCTGCGCCGCTCTGCATTTCAGCTGTGGGCTCCTTTTAACATTAAACTCCAAACATGGGGACATAGTTTGAGAAACCACAACTGAAGACTGTATGGGATTCCTGTTGAGTGCGAGCCAGAGGACGCGTACTGAAACAACAAAAAGCAGTACACGCTTGGTTGCTCTTTCAAGTGGTTGGAGGTGACAGAAGTAGTTCACAACATGACAGCTTATATGAGAGGGGAAAAAAACAGCCAGTAAACTTCACTTCCTTCATTGACAGAGGGAAAAAAAAAACAACTGGGAAAAGTAACAATTCAATCACAGGTCAGGACTACAAGAGCACGGGCTAATCCATTTAATGATTGATGCAAGGCGTAGTAGGAGCCGGCATGTTAGGTCAAGCTGACATTTAGCTCCAACGTACAGCGGAGGAAAAGAGGAGGAGCAGGGAGGGGGAGGGGGCAGTGCTCTGGAGCACCTCAGCTAAGAAGAGACTGATTGAGTTTTTCAGTGAGTTGACAGAGCTTCAGAAGCTCCGCGCCTGCACGGTAAGATAGAGAGCCTCTAAAAACACACGCATGTCCTCACTCTCGTCTCTCAGAGAGCCGTCCCGCCAAGCCGAAACGGAGCCATTGATTTTTCCCACCTATTAAGATCCCAGCATTTTTAAGAGCAGAATTCAAGACTTCTGCTGGAAAAATGTAGAAATGAGAATGTGAGTAGGAGGGGAGGGAGGGGGGGTGGGGCACTAAATCCCTGCAGACCTTTTATCGTGTCTGCATCTGGGCGCCGAGCCTACAACATCAGGCACACATTTTTCAACTGGGCTTTTTCCAGACGAGCACACCACTTGGCTGAACCCTGGCCAAGAGTAAAACAGAGCTCATTACTGAGTAATGTGCTCGCAGGCTCACATTTGAAATGTGTAAGTAATTGTAAAATATGTACGAGAGCCATCAAACCTGTATCATCGGGAGGAAAAGTGCGGATTTTGCACGTTTTGGCTTGACATGCTAGTGGAGGGTTACACCCAGGGAAGACATGAGAAGCCCCAGCACACACATGTGCGCTCTTAAAAGTTTCATACGGCAGGAATCTGCTGAGTGCAGCTGCCTCTTTTAAGACTCACTGATGGTACTTTTCATACATGATAATGGAGACAGGGGAGATTGCATTTCTCTCTGGCTTAGTCATTCAATCGGCCCTGCTGTGACAAATGACTCGTCCAGTCCTCTCCTCTAAAGCACTGGTGCATCGTGGGGGCTGAGTGGCACTTTCCTCGGCTCTGAAGGTAATTCTCTGGAGATGAAGGTCTCTGAGGTGTGTGCGCACGGGCGTGTGAGTGTGTGTGTTGTGAACTTACTTGACCCTCTGGATCCAGACGCAGTAGTCTGTGATGTACAGATCGTTCAGTATGTAGGCTGGATCGTTCTCCCTGAAGACTCTGTGGATATCCAGCAGGCATCTGAGGACACAGGCTTTCCCTGGGCACAGGAACACACCATGGCAGGCAAATGGAAAAACAGTGTTATTCGCGCTCAGTATTAAGGATGACAATGCACTCCAGCTGCTGGCAGACGCAGCATGCATCTAAAGGCTTGCAGTCATTGTTCCATACATAAAAGCCAAGGTACAGGATCAGAGGAAAATCCCAGCGAGCTGCAGAGTAATTTGATCCATACGGTTTACGCAGAGTTTCTGGTTAAGAAGTGGCTCATCTGAGACAAAAGAGCCAAAAGAGACAACTCTATTTTTGGCATTCATTCTGTCAATTTAATGGCGGCTGTGCTCAGACTTTCTGTCAGAAATGTGTTTGCCTTGATCTGTCAAAAAATAGCACTGAATGTTTTTGATGATTTTCCACTTGACAGCCATTCAAATCTGCCCATTCAGCTATTGTTCAGCATTGTCATGGTCCTAATCTGAAGCCATTTCACTGTTATCTGACAAACCTGAAGGCCTGGAACATTTGACAGACATCAATAATTCAGTCCAGCGTCGTATTGTACTGGAGTTTGTGTTTTCCCTACTCTGCATGGCACCGAGTCTAATACAGGTCACTTGAAGCTTTAAAATGGTTTGATATTTTTTAGTCTAGTGGTCAAGAAAATAATTTTCTAAAAATCCTGCCTGAACAGTATAAACTTGTCAAAGCTACAGCCCAAACATTGTCGCTTTGCTTGTCTGCTATACTCCCTTAGGCAGTGTACACCGCTGCAGTCTTACCGGGAGTGTATGTATGGACGTGCCCCTCTATTCCACTTATAGCGGAAGCCTTTGTACTTTCAGTACATTTAATTTAGTCACTTCTTTAGTGTGAACATACCACAAATTAGTCCCTGGAAAGGAATATGGCCGCTGTCTGAATCAGCCATTGCAAAATGCCCCAAAAGCCCCAGAAAGACGAATGTGATACTGTTGAGCTCAAACCTTAAACCAAATACAGTAAAGCTAACGAGAGGTTTCAAGCTCTTTGAGGGCTTTGGTAAACTGATGCCTTAGCAACTTAAAAGAATTAGTATAGATGCAGATTAGAGTTTTGTTTACAGCCACTACAAATACACGTACACGTACTTAAATAAAATCTTTATTTCAGAGCATTTCAGCTGTGTCTGGAGTTAATGTGGATGTGTGTGTGCAGGGTTCTTTGGCATATCTTTCAGCATGTGACCCAGCATGCAATACAGCTTTGAGCTTAATCATGATTTAAATAAATCATCTGTCAGCTAAAGTATGTAAACCATCAAGCCTGTTTATCTGTTAAATGGTGGGAGCTTTTTGTTACGATGCATATGATATGGTTCAAGGTTGACACCTCCACTTTGGAAATACGTTCTGAGGTCACTTTGGCCAGCATGCTGCAGATTTCAACACCACAAATGCATGCCCTGAGTCTCCATTTGTTATTCTGACAAATTACTTTTCCTTGAATTATACAACAAGCCAAACTGCCACAGGACTTCTCCGTCCAATCAGGCATATAAATAGCTTTATGATGTGGCCAACAATCCACTGAGGGCAAGAGAAAATGCTCCTCTCCACCTCCGCAGAGCTGGTTGGCATTGTCCAGAGGCCAATCAAAACAAACAGAGCACTGGCAGCGAGGAAAACCTTAAACAAACATTTGGTTCTCATTTAAGCATGGGATCGTATGCAGGGAAGTCAAACTCAGGGCTTGGATCATGTCAGGCAAACGTCTTGTTTGCAGGGAAAATTCAGTTATTTGTAGGAAATTTGAGGAAAGTTTTCTCTCTGCAGTAAAGAGAGAAATCGATAATAAGCAGAATACATTCATATTGGTTTAATAGCAGAAGACTATCAGAGCTGGTGGTTTCCTTGATAAAATAAACAATATATTTAGTTGTACTTTCTATGTATGTGAACACTGAGGGCTTTTTTTTTATCTCAGATGAAGAACATTTCTTCAATTTTTTACTCGATACTTTCACTCTTTTTCTTCACTGAGAGCAATAACAGAGGCAGCTTTGAAGAAAAAAGAGCTCTGCCTTTGTCTGATTTTGTCCCGGCTGATGACGTGCTCGACAGGCAGGAGAGGCACATCTTCAGTTCAGCGGGGACATAATGGCTCCGTGACGTCGCAGCCCAGTTCAATGCAGTTCACCTGTCTGCTTCGATTCATGTAGTTCAAACACAGGAACACTGCAGAAATCAGCACCTTCTTTCTGCCATATTTCTCTCCATACTTCAGCTCTCCGTCTTTTCCTTTTTTCCTCTGTCACGCATACACACACACAGAATCCATGCATCTCATCCTATAAAAAGACCATCAGCGCCGTGAACCTAAAACGTTCACACCCTGCCCTGCTTTCAAAATTTCATTACCCTTCCTTAATTTTCCATAACTAGGTCAGACCACTCATTTGACCTAAAATTTGACTTCCACAGACTGACAACTTTTCCTCCCTTTCTCCTCAGAATTCCTTAAGAAATTTCATGACCCGTGCAAACTGAGCCATAATGAATGACAGCAGAGATGAGCGGTGGATGGATCTGTAACAGCGCACCGCGTGTGACATTTCCTGCCTCGAACTGTCAGTCCAGTAACGAGAGCAGCACGACCCAGAGGTCCTCCCCCACACTTGCCAACTCCTCCTGTACCTGCCCAGTAGCTCTTTAGTTACAGCCACTTAAGAGGCAGGTGGACAGGCTCCTTGAGAATACTCGCCACGCTGCCAGAGGGCTGTTCAAATATTTACCCCCGGATAACATTTCCTCAGAGGCCCTAACCTGTGCGCTGCCATTAATGGGTTTGTTTTGCTAATACCTATGAATGTTTGCTTTCATAGCCACTTAAAATGAAGTGCCTCAAACATGGAGCGTGCATTTCCATTTGCTTTATCCTGACAAATTAATTAGTGTGCAAAGTAAAGCTGGGAGGAAACGCACCCTCAGACACACGCCAGGCCGAATTACTGTAGTGTTACAGTTCATTAAGGGAAAGCCCGATTACTCAAACTTCCCTAATGCTTGCAAATAATGAAAGTTATGAATCAGGAGTGAACATTATGAAAAATAATACAGAAATAATTTGCTCTTTTCCTTAATTCACTGACACAAAAAGTAGAGCCTCTTATCAGTTGGCTGTTTTATGGGATAAAGAAGAGTATGGCGTCGTATGAGTCATCAGAAAGCACCGGACACAAGCGAGAGATCTCATAATGGAGGAATAAAATGGGGGTTATGGCAGACAAATGCAAGAGAAAGAAGCTGAAGCACAACTGCTGTTTCTCTGGCTCTCCTGATCAACCCATCTTCCTACTTAATGAGGCACGGAAATGCTAATCTGAAGCTTAAAAGGCCTTTAATTTGCTGTCATTTACCAGCGTTAAAATCATCACAAGCTGGATAATCTTAGCCCTCACACATCCTGAGTGTGTTTACACTGCCGGGTTTCATCTGTCCGCGGGGGATTTTGATTTAAAGATTACTCTGGGCTCTGAGATATCAAAGTCAACAGTCCGTTCTCCACTAATCCACATTTCTCTCCCCGAGGAGGTGGGAGTTGGGCCACTCTCTCACTCAGCTGGAGGAATATTACTTTCAAACACATGAACCAGTACGCTCATGAACCACTTTCCCATACTTTGCATCTACGCGGCACCCTGCATCTGCTCGACAATGCACCGTGAAAAGCATACCGACAGTGGGGCTGTCTTTTCAACAGCTTGCTCTCACGGTGTGTGTGTGTGTGCTGCACTCCTGGTGGACTCACCTGACTGCAAAATCTTAGTTGTGTCACGAACAGCAGCAGACACCATGGCAAAGTGTCTGTAGAGCGGGTAGCACAAAGCCCTCCGTCCAAATGACACCAGGACGTCTTGTAAGGAGCTGTACGTCTGCAAAACATGAGACAACATGAGAATCAGAGAGCGATCCGGCACATGAGCAGACCATGTTTTATCCAATAAGAGAAGGAAATGGAGATGGAGGTGAAGATTGGTTTGGGTTTGGTTATTTCAGCCCTGGACGTTTCCCTCCTCTCATTGGCTCCCATTGGCTTTCACTGCAGTCGCTGGTACGCTAATTACTGCTCTAACAACACTAACAACTCCTCATTTATAGAGCTGGCAAAATAGGGGCTCACAACTCTTAAACACCTCCGCAGCCCTGGCTTGTTAATTGCTGCTTCTCTTTAATCGTTGCCTTCACTCTCAGATTTTCTCTGCACTAATGGACACACAGCCTGGAGACAGAAACGGGAGATTTTTATCCTGCGTTTCTTTGTCTTCTTTGTGCCGCGGCTTGTTAAGGATGTGTCGCGAGCTTGTGAGTGCGTGTCATCGGGGATCATGCTCTCCCTTGGGCTTGTTTAGCGGGAGTGTAAATAAGGTCTGCTGCTGCAGGGGGGAAACTCACAGTCACACCAGTGCAGTCGACTGAGGACAAGTAAACATGCAGCAGATGGAGGGGGAGTGGGGGGTGGGATAAGGTGGTGGTGGTGGTGGTGGGAGGGGGGGAGAAAATGTTCAGCATAAGCGAGGCAAGAGAGATAGACAGCGAGAGCATAAAAAAAGAGACAGCAGAGCGGGAGAATGGAGTGAGGAAGCAGAGCGGATATCAGCGGTGACACACA
Organism: Amniataba percoides; assembly: GCA_037176925.1. NCBI lineage: Eukaryota > Metazoa > Chordata > Actinopteri > Centrarchiformes > Terapontidae > Amniataba > Amniataba percoides. The sequence continues at coordinate 23,369,328 of JBAJHX010000096.1, forward strand.
GACAGGCAGGCAGTCAAAGACAGAGAGGAATCTATTGTAGAGCACAGGGTGAAGGGGAGAGGAGGAGGGGGCGGCAGGGAGCGGGGGGGCCTGTCAATAAGAGCAGACAGCTCTGCTGACTGACTGACGAGCAGTAAAGGGCTGCCAGGCAGGTGAAGACTGTTCTTTACTCCACTGTCACCACAGCAGGGAAACTACCAGCTCTCAAACTGAGGCCTTGGAAACTAAACTTCTGCAGCCGGCCTCACTGCTTTATAACTAACAACAAGATGCATCGTGGGTGATCACAAGTGGCGACCATGTGTGCGTGCCCAACGCCTAATGAGGACACACTGGGATCCTACCGCTGCAGAAACACTTGTTGGTGCTCTGGGACACACGTAGCACATCTGTAGTGTAGCGTGAACTCAAACGTCCCCACAGCAGCACTGCATTTGGTTTGTGTCCTTAATGAAGGACCATCTATTCAACTGCATCATCTGTCTTGCCAGATGTACGTGTTCATGCACAACTGTTGTTACTGAAAGTGCCACCTACAAAAATAGTAGAATAAGGCTGCTTCAGGGCAGCTTTAAAGACAGTTAAGTGGAAGGAGCAACTTCGACAGGCAGAAACTTCCGACAGTCGAGCTGCATTTTGGCAAAACGCATTCCAGTCACAGAGTTTAAAATGCTGTTATGTGCGCTGTTAATGGTGTGTGAAAGCTAAATATCACAGTATTAAAAAAACTGATAACCCTGCACACTGGAGCTTAGATCAATTTCCTTTCATTTCAGGGTCAACTGTGGGTGAAATTCAGCACAAGTCCGAACACTGTTTCTTTTGTTAACTCTAACGAGGCTTTTCAAATTCTTTGCAGTTTGGATCTGCCTCTTTTCCAAGCCAATAGTGGCTGTAGTCACTGTAGGGTATTACAGTATTTAAACCTGCCCATTGAAGTAAAATGTTGTTTCTCTCACTTCAAATTGAAATAAATAAAACAGGCAGCCAGGACACAGACCTTTATGATCATTGCATCGTCTAGGAGAGTGTTGAGTTTCTATGGACAGTTGCTGCTGGGATTTCTTCTCCTTTCTGATACAGGTGTGGATTGTTAATAACAAGAGCAACGCTGGAAAAAGCTGAAGAAAGACTCGGTAACCTTTCCCTTTTCACACAAGTCTTAGAGCATCATCTCTACTGAAAACCATCTGCAAACAGTTGTTGCTTACTGATGTTTACTGAGGTCCTAGTTATGCACTTTATGGTCTTATTCCCATTTCACTTATTATTTAAAATCTA
>JBAJHX010000096.1:23375667-23387933 GCA_037176925.1 Amniataba percoides
CACACACACACACACACACACACACACACACACACACACACACACACACACACACACACACACACACACACAGACCCACATGCTCGTGCACCCGCATCAGCTCAAACACTTGCAAAGACACCCGCATTGAGGGAAGAAGAGAAAATACATTTGAAGATAACCCCCACAGATTTAATACACTCACTTGCAGAGTCACAAGCAACAGCTATGTGCACCGAGCGTCTCTCTAACACGCATGCAGAACAAGTGTTAGGATGTGTCTGGTACACAAACGCTGACAAAAATGTTTTATTTTTGTAGATGATTCTTCGCTCAAAAAAACAGTGTGACTGAAGATTTCAGCTGACACGGTGTCTGTTCTGCAGAACCATGTTGCACAACACACTCGGAAAACTAATCTTCACAAAAAGTAAATGCAGATTCTAAATGGCAGCATTTAGGGCGGACTCATGATGCTGATAAATTTGTTATTAGTTCTGCAGCCAAACACGATGAAGTGAGCAGACCTGATAGATTCACCAAACACAACATTCATTCATCTCCACTACGGAGCCAATCGGTTCTAATGGGCATTAGCACACAGTGCATGAGGGCCTCCGCTGATTGCAAATTAATTTCTGACCTAATTCCTCCAGTTGGAACGGCAGCCTGGCTCTGCACTGCTCTCTACAGGTCCAGATGGCCGGATGGCATGAAGTAAATATGCTTTGTCGAAATACTGCTGAGGGTTGGAGAACGCTTCCAGAATTTCACAAATGTAAGGTGTCAACATACGACCTTGGGTGTAGTTACTTTTGTGTGTGCACACACTGTGACCGAGTCAAGAATCAGACCAAAGAGACATTTGGTGACACACTCTGCTCAAACTGCAAACTTAGATGGTTGCGGTAGTCCTATCTAACATGGTCGAAGGTCACATTTCTAAAGCCAGCCATAACAAAGTTCAGCAGGTAGAGCGAGACCCAGCTGTCAGGAGCATTTAGGCTGCAGCAGTGTGTGAGTGCAGGCCTCCAGTGGACAGCTGTGGCCTGTCAGTGCGCTGGCCCCCGACACCGGAGAGCACAAAAGGGCCGGTTTCTCCTTCATTAGCACTTCCACATCCATCTGTCAGGTGACATAAATATCAGACTTAGCGGAAGTGAAGAGGGGGGAAAAGTCTAAAAACCCACATGGAGCAGTTCTAGTCGCCATTTTAACTCTACGACCAACAGTTAAAATCACGAGCGTGCTTTCGAAATTTGACGGCAAGCCGCTTAAATCTCCTGACTGACGCCGTTCTTCACACTCAGCTGAGGCTAATGCTATTCGACCTGTCAATCAAGCCATTAAGTTTAATTTGGCCCATTTATCTACGCCTGGGCTCCCGACTGAGGCTCTCTGTCTCAGAATGCAGAATGAGGGGAGGGAGCCGGCGGGGCTGGAGGGGGCCGTAATGTTCTGCAGCGGCTCGACTAATGGCCTTTGCATTGCTGAATGATGGCTGCTCATCAGCGATCGGGCTGTCGCGCCGGTGGAGACGCGAGCGGCAGCACTCCCTCCTGCGATAATGCTATCTGTTTAATCTAAATCCTCTCTCAAGAGTACAACACCCAAGCACTACCTAAGCTGTGGCTATGAGCCACGCGCCTGCTTAAACAGTGAAGTGCAGGAATTAGGAGGCTGTTAGAGGAGCCGGATGGCGCAATTAAACAGTCTCTCGCGGTGCAGAGGCTTCTCGAGCTATCACCCCTGTGCGAGAGGCTGAGCGGAGAAATGAAGCCAGGAGTCAACAAGCAGCGTGTGTCTCAATATAAGTCAAAGAGCCGCTGTTCTGAGGTGGATGGGAACTGATTGCAAAGACAAAACCCGCATGTGGAGAATAAATAAATAATGAAAACGCAAGATGGTAGAAACCGGCCTTGTTTGAGATGTCACATTCGAACTGAGTAGATGTCAAACAGGCAGCAGAGAGATGTAGTGATTAGGGAAGGTCCAAGTTCAATCTCTCATAATGGAAAGTGTCTTTCCTGTTGAAGAGCCCTGAGGCACTTTGGCAGGGAGAGCAGCTCTGTAGCTTTCCAGCTGACCTTCCTCTAGAAGGGGGCAGTGAAAAGACTCATGTGTCCTTTGGGGATTGATGTATTGTCAGACAACAATGTCAGTGGCTTGAGGGTATGAATCTCAGCCAACGGATCTCAACAGATTCCTGTTTGGGACTCTGCAAATGCCGTATCACAAGTCACAGTACTATTAGTGGGAGTGTTGGAACAGCTTTACAGAGGATAATAAAAATGGTTAAGGGGAGTATTTTAATTTGGTCAAATAATATTAACAAAGCATGACTGCCCTCTCAATTTTTGCAACTTCATGCCACCTTCTGGTGGCCTTCAGTCACTACTTTGTTGGTTATTTTTAATTGTGATAAAATAAGATATATATATATCCCATTAGAAGGGGAAAAAAAGTGAAAAAAGTGTTATCACTTGAAACATTTTTTCAGACACTGAGCGTAACAGTGCAATTCAAATGCTCCCATTACAAACACATACAACTCTGCATAGTTATTAGGCATCATTGTTGAAGGTATTTTATTCTTCTGTTCATTTACCTGTTCACTATCAACATCTAATAAAAAAAGATGCAAGTTCATGAAGTCAAATGTTATATTGATCCTGGCAACACAACACAGATTGAAAGCTTTATTGATCATTTTAAGCAGGGGTATCTCTGACTCACCAGCCTCTCCCTCCTGCTCTGCAGAAGGACTCAGCTTTGCCCACCATGGCTTGAACTTCAGCAGTCCCTTTATTTCATCATCCTCAAATAAATCCGCCCTGCAACGCCACACAGATGTTAGTCGACAGCACAGCGGGGCAGAAAAAACAATGTTTTCGAGCCTGTGACTCACAGGTAGTGGTCAGGAGAAAAAGCAGATGCTTCTGCGTCCAGCCGGGCCTGCCTCCTGTCCGCTGCAGTCATTCCCTCTGGGTTCTTGACATCCGTCACATCGCTCAGCTCCTCCTGTCAGGACAGCCCCCACACATGAAATCTTGCAGTGTCATTTACCTTCACTTGTACGCTTGGAAAAGGTTCTGTTCAGCAACTTTGTTTAATCAGATTCATGAAAAGGTGGAAGGATTTCACAGTGAATCTGGAAGCTCACCTGTAATCTTGCAAACACCCCCGACCTCTGATTGCCAAAACCGTATTTCTGCAGGACTCTCAGCTCCTCCTCGGAGCTCTCTTTGTACACCTCCTGCTCAACCTGCCAGTCAAACTCTTCCTCTTCCTCCTCTTCATCTTCTCCCACACTCTCACTGTTTCCTTTTAAAATGTTCAGAAGTTATGGATGGTTCTTCATTAACACCGCTTCATGTTATATTTACTGTCTAAATAGTGTAAGTGATTGGTTATGTAAGTTAAGTTAATGTATGTATTAACAGACAAGTTGCTGGTGTATAGATTAGACTTACCTGCACTTAAGTCCTCCACCAGTGGTTTTGCTGAACGGGAGCCTTTTGGGGCGAGAAGACTCGTCAGCATCTGAAGATCTTTAAAGTCCTCTCCAGGTGTTTCCTTTGGGACCCAGAGAGTGAAGAGTCCTGCAGCAAGAAAGGACGTATTATTAATAACTTCTCACCTTACAATGCAGATAGCTTTGTTCTGTAAATTTGTATTTTTGATGACCAATTAAGCTGCTGTCATTTGCTGTCAAATGTCATTTAAACGCTTGTTAACCTAACCCAACTTTGGCTGTAAAATCAGCTGCAGTCAAAACCGTGAGAAACTGACATCATGTTGACAGCTTACTTTTCAATGAAGTTGTCAAAAAATGTTTGGTAACTTGGTAGCCAGCTTTAATAATCACAGTCTGTCTGTCTTTCACTGAGAGGGTCAGCAACATCAGCAGAGCTACATTAACTGGATGAAAACACTAAGAGAGAATAAACTATGTGAATATTATAAATAAGGTGTGAAAGCTCAGCGGACTTTCTTACTGAAACAATAACTAAACTATGGCACTGATTTGTAAAAAGTCTAACAACCAAACAACTTCTAAAACTATTTACTAGAGTTTGTTAAATCAACCTTTAAAACGAAATGATCTAATCTGATCTCATATCACAGAGCCAAGTTACTGTTAATTCTGCAGAGCTGAAGCGAAGAAAGGCACTGTGCTGCAAAATGGTCCTTTACATAGAAATACAACTACATGCCGTTCCAGTAAAAAGAGAAAGTCGAGGAAGGTCTCAGAGTTTAAGTTGTGTTGCAATCTGTTCACATGTTGGCAACAAAAAGGCAAACAAACAAACCTGTATAAAGCTTGCATATTTGTCACATAAAGCCCCTTTAACACTACCAAATAATTTGGCAATTAAAGAGTTTCAAGTGAGTGTACTTTTAAATATTATGACTAAATATTGATTTTGTGTCTGGACAAAATAAGCCACTTTAGCTTTCGGTAAACTGAGTTGTGAATTTAGATTTATTTTTGACATTTTATACAAGGCCACTCAGTTAGAATAGTCAGAAGACTATTGGATGATGAGGTTCTTCCTTCACACGCTGCTATTAAAACTAAACGGCCGATGCATGATTGATGAATTAGACTGACTTGGCCACACCGCAGAGATAATCTGATGGTCGCCTAAAGACCTCATAAAATTTCAATGCACCCAAGTGTTAAAAGCTTAGATGTGTTTTACGCTGGAAGCGGACTAATTGCTTGAGTTGCAGGCCTTGCAGAATGCAGAGCCTGGAAGAGGCTTCTTAATGATTGCTCATTATAAGTCTAAACAAGGACACTCATTAGCGGAGCTTTATTAGCAGATGTTACAGGCTTATTTGGACACAGCGTGTTAACCGGGGCCATGCTGACAGACGGGCAACGAGGTGTCAGAGCCCATAAGGCAGACGCCTCCATAAAGACAACTTCATTAGAACTGATTATGTGCAGCAGAAAGTCAAAGACAGATCACAGCGACAGAGACTGGTGGATAGACAAAAGTGAACGCCATCCCTTTAGTCGTTATGATGTTTAATTTGTTCATTATATATTAAAAGAAAATCCTGCACAAGCTCCCCGTCAGTGTGAAGAGAGAGATTACAGGCAGCCTGCAGGCAGTAATCATTATGACATTACAGATGGTTCCAGTGGCTCTTTAAAGGAGCTGAAATAACACGATCAGGAGGTTCATTTACCCCGGCTGATTGACTCAAGTACAAACTAAAGACACCGCGGGGATCAATCAATGACTGTGATTACGACCACGTTTCAGTCGGTGCCTGGACGTCGTGCGACTGGTCAACAGCACCATGCAAAGAAAGCACCTATTATTTTCATAAGGACGCCTCTCTCTCTCCCTCCATACGCTTCCTGTCTGTGTCCTGACAGGGAAAGATTCATGATTTTTATTTGTCATGTGCACCACAGTTACATGGAGCAGCCACCGGCCATGGAATTTGTGAGTCACAAGCTCCGTCTAACAATGCTCAAAAAATATTTAGAAAGAAAACCACAAAGGTATAAGTGACTAAAAGATAGAGGAATATGAGCAGAATATTGTATATAAAAAAATAAAATGTAAAACAGAATATACAAAATGCTGTTGTGCAGTAGATGTGCAAACACTATAATGTGCAGATGATTATTAATTAGGTGTAATTAAAAGAAGTGTGAGAAAACTGAAATAAAGAAGAAGAAGAAGAAGAAGAAGAAGAAGAAGAAGAAGAAGACCCTTTATTGTCCTACATGGGGAAATTTACATTTACACTCTTTTGCTTATTTTACATTTTTACATATACATATCGTGTGTGTGTGTGTGTGTGTGTGTGTGTGTGTGTGTGTGTATGAAAAGTAGCTCAGTGTGCTGAGATAAGTTTTATACAACTTCGGAAAAAAAAGGAAAGCTGGAAAAGTGTTTTCCCCTGGTGAATGAAAGGTCAGCACATTCTGACAAACACAGGAGGAAGAAAACAACAGTTGTCAGAAAAGTGTCCTGAAGAAAAAAAAAAGCTTTTACTTGTTTCTAAGTCACAGAGTTGAAGAAAACGACCACCTGCTTCATCGTGCTCATATGTTGCCAATATCCAACAAGATTTCCAATCAATCATAACTTTACAGTGAAAAACTAACTGAATATAAATATGAAAATTAGCAGTTAAAATTAGTAGAAAAAAGTTTTGTACAGGAAACGGCTTGCTCCTTCAGGACGTGTGCCTGCTAAATTTACATCTCTTCTTGGCAGCTGCAATACTGCAAAAACTGGGCTCAGTTTCCTGCAACAGCTGTCGGTGTGTTTACTGAAATAACAAGCATTTTCTTAAGTGACATCACAGCACGCCTGAAATGACAAGTCAGGCTGCTTTAAACGCCACAGTGTGCGTTAGTATCACGTGAGAAAGTGACCGACCTTTGTCAATGTCGAACTTGGCCCTTTCTCGCCCATCCTCCACTATTCTTCCAGGGAGAGATAATCTGAAAATAACACACATACAGTCAGACAGGATTCAGTCCATGTTCCTGACAAACAGAGACAAACGCTCAGTTCGTCTGATTCTGTCAGTCCACTGCTGCGAATCCTGAAAACAATTAAGTGATCAGACAGTGAACGGCTGCATATTCAAGTCAAAGACAGAGTTTGTCTCCTGAATGACCTGCTTCAGTGTCTGTATATTGGTTAACTCACCTGAGAAAATACGGTTTGGCATAGAACTTGAAATCTGCTCCGTCGATGTAAAGGTCAAACTCCGAGGTCCTGGTGTAGGGCACGCGCACACTGATGATCAAGTGCTCTGCATCCTGGCTCAGGTCAAAGGCTGGAGTTATCATCGTGGACGCCGACAGAGCACACACCTGCAGCGTCAAACACAGAAACAAACTTCAGCTGCAGGTGAGCAGGAGAGGAGGCGCCACACTGCAGGCTGGATGGATGGACGGATGGATGGATGAATGAATGGATATATGGATGTATGTATGGATAAATGAATGTATGGATATATGTATGCATGCATGGATGGATGAATGATGGATGAATGGATATACAGTATGTATGAATATGTGGGCCCGGCTGACGACAGTGCCACCTTGTGGCTGACTTCATTAGATGCTGTTGCAGGTGATGTGCCACGCTGACAGTGCGAGTGTAAACAAAGCTCGTGGAAAACTCAACCACATGTTTCTTACTGCAGCAAGTCCTGAAAGCCGTTTTCACTGCGGCTTAACATCAGCTTGCAACCCGTCAACCCTGTTAGCCGTCATTAGCAAGAACGTGCAACCAAACTGCATTAAAAAATCTGGACATTTAAGAAAACCTTGCAGATGGAGGACCGTGTGTATATTTAAAAGCACGGATTAACCTGTGTTATTAAAGATAACAGTCTAGAATTATGTCCGGCATATCTCTTATCTACCAAGAAGCATTTTAAAAACACATTTTCTGATGTTAACTTCTCTTGTGCAGTTATTCAGGTAGAAAAGTCTCACTGTCATCATTCATGCTCCTGTACATTATGACACCACATTAAGTGTTGTCATTTCTCTGATGTCACAGTGATTTAAAGCTGTTTTGATGATGTTTGGAGTCGCTGTTAGCTCTCTGCTAGCCTGCAAACGAAGCTAACACGAGTCGTCTCCTCGTGTTCCGGCTAACAGACACATCATGCTGAAGCTACATCACGTTAGAGTAACTCACATGCAGGCTGTGACTGTGGCCTGGTTAAATCACCTCAGAGACAGCCACTGAAACACAGCTAACACACGGTGAAGGAGAAGAAACTCACCACATAAACACTGAGTTTATCTCTCAGCGTGCTTCACTGGCAGCTCCAGCATGTGGCGTCCATCTTTTACCGTAACGCACCGAGTAACGCGGCAGGAGAAAAATTCAGGGTTTCTTTAAGGACTGATAGTTTATAGACAGTACAGATATACTGATGTATCTGATCGGGGTGTGTCAGTGCAGAAATAGCACACGTTTACATGTATTTTACCAGAACTAAAGGTCTAACTGAAGTCCAGAGATACATGAAGGAGCCAGTCAGGAGGTGACTAATTAATAAACACTGATAAAACTGAAAAAAGGAACAAAAAGTAAAAACACAAGTTATAAAACAAGTCTGCAGCTTTCTATCAGATATCTTCATTCACCACTGTGATCAGTGATCAATCAAGTGGTGTTTCACTGTGCTGAATCTGAAAGACGTCCACAGATATTAAACCTGATCTGAACTGAAGCTGACGAAAGAAAATTTTAAAGATTAAGATAAGATGGTGATTTTGTGTGTGTGTGTGTGGTGATTATTACTTTATAGAGGAAACAGATTTTATTGTATTTGCATAAACTTCCAATAAAACTTAGCATGGCACTAATTTTAAGAAAGACATGATTCAATTCAAAGGGCTCTGTTGGCACGAACTTTTTAAAATAGTGTTTCTAAACAGTGTTGCTGGTGAGGGACGTGTGTATGTGTGTGTGTGTGTGTGTGTGTGTGTGTGTGTGTAACCTCTTTTACTAAATGTTTTCATTATATAACATATTGCATTTTCACAAACTTCTCTTATAAAACAATGATTTTAGGAGAGACACACAAGTTGTGCCTGTTTTTACTGTGCCAAAGATAAAAAAAAAAACATGAACAACCTCTCTTACTAAAGACACACATACACAAGGTAATGCTAATTATTGCTTTATGAAAACCGATTTGATTGCATTTGTGTAAACGATCCTCATAAAACTTAACATGAGACCTGATGTGAAGAGAGACACAGGAGTTATGTTTTTACTGAGTCAAAGATGAAGAAACTACAGCTAATGTGTGTGTATGTGTGTGTGTATATGTATAGTATATATATGTGTGTGCATATATACATATATATATATATACATACATACATATTCTGCTTTGCACTGTATTTTATATATTTTCTGCTGCTATTTATTGTATTTTTATATTTCTATTGCATAACTTATTTTATTTTACTTTTGGCATGAGGGTGGACAGCAGCGCAAACATTTCATTGCACAGAGAGCCTGTTTTTTGTGCGTATATGACAATAAACATCTGAATCTGAATCTCCCTGCAGACTCTAGGCGCGCTCACACCACCGTCTTTACGGCAGCTCGCCCCGCCCCCTGCCGGCCCCGCCCCGCCCCGCCGCTCGGCCGGTGCTCAGGCGGCGCGGCTCCGCTCTCTGCACCGTCCGAGCGGCGCGTCATGTCAGCGCGGGCCGCTCCGCCTGCGCCGCGGACGTGAGCGCGGCTCCCGGCCCCTCTCAGCCGCAGCGAGTCGCTCTCACCATGCGGATCCGCGGAAAAGTCGCCGTGCTCGCCGCGTGTTTCGGAGTTTTCCTACTTTTGTACTTTTTGGGGGGCAACGCCGCGGAGGGGCCGCCGCCGGGAGAAGTTGCGGAGCTGAGCCGAAACTCCGCGCCGCCGCCGCCCGAGCTGCGCCGCGAGGCCGCCGACAAACAGGCGAGGAGAGCGGGCGGCGCGCGGCCGGAGGAGCCGCCGAAGAGACGGAGGGACGGGCGGGAGCGAGGAGCGAGGAGGTGAGGAGCTGCACGACCCCCCCCCCCCGAGTGTGTGTGTGCGCGTTTAACTTCTCTCTGCGTGTGTGTGTGTGTGTGTGCGTTTAACTTCTTTCTGCTACCCCCCCACTGCTGCTCTGCGTGTGTGTGTGTGTGTGTGCATGAACTTCTCCCTGCAGCACGGACGCACAATGAGCAGTCAATCTGTGTGTGTGTGTGCGTGTGTGCATGAACTTCTCCGTGCAGCACGAACGCACAATGAGCAGTCAATCTGTGTGGGGGGGGGTGGGGAGGGGGGCACTTTGCAACAGGCTGCTGTGATTATTGTTGTTGTCATTTCCTGTCTTATTTACTGGCTGAAGTGTGTGTGTGTGTGCAGACAGAATCACTTCCTGACCTCTAAATCTGGATCATTTTGAGCTTGTTTTCTTTCTAGGCCTCTGATTGGCTCCTCTGCTGCTCTGAAGGGGTTAAAGGTCACCTTGACAGACATAAATTAATGAGGAATACAAATGAGCACAGAGCTGTTCAGTCGTTTCACGGTGAGGTTTGCGTGGCAGTGACCCGTCCTGTTGACGTCCTCTCGTCACATCAGCTGAAAAGCGAGCGCAGGTGGAGCGAGCGGCCCGTCAGGTGTGATTTTATTGTCTCTCTCTCTCAGGGCGGTTAAAGATGAGCTGCACCCGCGCACATCTCATCTGATTAAGGCACCGTCTTCACAAAAGCCACAGTTTGTCAGTTTTCTGTTCACGGCGCGGGAGCCTTTTTTTTTCTTCTTCTGTTTTCATGATGTCTCCCAGCTTTCTAATTTCAGCCTCTCACATCCCTCCTGCGTCTCCTCCCGGGTTGAACGCCAGCTTGCGGTGATGCCCGCTCCGCCAGGCGAGGCAGTAATATGTATTCCTCTCCAAAGCCAGGCTGGAGGCTTCTGCACGCCGCTCGCTAGATAAAAGCCATCAAGGCGTTACGCTGAGAAAAGACCTCTGCGTCCTCCCAGAAAGCACCGTCCTCAGAGTGTGCTGCGCGCTGATAAGGCAGATGGGGTGGAAGAGGTCGCCGCTGGCCGTTAAAAAGAAACACTAACAGGTTTGGAAAGCGCTCGAGACTGACTGCTGCGATTACGGGAAACGCACCGTGCGCCAGGCCGCAGCCTGCGAGGAAAACTTTCCTCCGTTTAATTGCACGAGCTAATCGGATGGATGTTTTCTGGAGAGTGAAAGAAAGGCCGGGAGATCTGAACAATGGGGTGCAGTTTTTCACGTAACACACGCACACACACCAGCTCTGACAGACACTGCAGGCTGGATGGCTGATTGTAGGACTGAAAATCCCTAATCTGCCAGATTAGATAGATGTCCGCTGTTGCCTGTAATTCCAGAAACCGTGTTTATGTGTGTGTGTTTATCTTTACGCACAAACCTGCTTTTTTCCGCTCTGCTCTTCTTGTGCGTCGTCTGTCTGACGCTCTGCGAACGTGAGCGAAGGACAGACTTCCTGTGCCGCGCGTTTAACAGACAAACATCCCTGTTTTTCCAAATCAGATCATTTCCTCTTGACACATCACACTACTTCCTGTGGCCAAAAATAGAGAGATGAGCTCCAGCTGCCCCCCCCCAGACATCAGAGATACTCCGCAGGCTGTTGGAGGGATGGGGAAACAAATCCTTGTATGAAGAAAAACACCAGCAGAAAATTCACCTCCAACAGTTTTGATAACGAAGAAATCATTTCTTGAGTGAAAACAACAAACATCTGCTCGTTCTTTCCTCTTTTTTTATATCATGAACATCTTGACAGAAGATGTCACCTCCGGCTGAATGGGAATTTTTCAAGACATGCTCAATTTTTTAACAATTAAATCGACTGATCAGGTATGTCAGCATTTACAGAAAACGAGCACAGCCTCTGACTTGTGATCTTCACAGCAGAATCTTCACTTCTCTTCGTTAACTTCAGTGTGCGACTGATGCAGAGTAACGCACATGTAAGCCCTCCGTCTGCTTTGTTGCGTTGAATTAAGGCCCACATCTCCAGGATTAGATGGGTGTTGATACTCGGTGTTGAAACAAATCCCCCTGCCCTGTCACTTCGGATATAGTGAAGCGGCGCCGCTCGCAGTAAAGGAGTCACACTCTCACACGAGCATTATGCATAGCTATAAAAATGTCATCTCGCATGACTGAACACACTCTCGCGCTGTCTTTCTCTCTGCGAGTGTTTTCACATCTCCGTCCTTGCCTCTGTAGCCTGACGTGGTTGGAGAGTGTGCTTGTGCGAGCCTCGTCAGGGGCACTTAAATCTGTCTGTTACAGCGGCTAACTGGCTTTTAAATGGCAAATTAATGAGTCATGGAGGGCGAGGAAGGTGAAGCTGGAGATGGAAAGACACGCTGTAGATTCTTCTCTGGAAGGACAAAGATTCATGTACAGTTGGTGATCCAGCACATGGCGAAACAATCGAATGATTCATTGATTAACCGATCAACCAAGATTAAATGTTGTTCATCAAGCAAGGATTTCAAAGGTTATAAATGAAATAACTGATTTATTAGAAATATGTGATATTGAAAGGATAATTCATTTAAGCCTGAGTTTGTTTTATTATTTTAGTCATTTGAAATCCTGTGATTGTTTTGGTGCTGGTGACACCTTCAGTGATTTAACTCTTGATCACGGCTGAAGGTGTCCAACAGTTAGTCTGATTATTTCGGGACGATTGTTGCTCGCACTTGGAGTGTGTGACTGACTGCGGTTCTGAC
>JBAJHX010000096.1:23388033-23401617 GCA_037176925.1 Amniataba percoides
GTGTCCAACAGTTAGTCTGATTATTTCGGGACGATTGTTGCTCGCACTTGGAGTGTGTGACTGACTGCGGTTCTGACGAACTGTGTGTTATACGACTCAGGCGACGTCGTGGCCGTGCTGATGTACACGTTGGTTCAACACTGTCGGCACACAGTCTGATGCTGCAGACTTTGTTCAGTGTCGCTGTGACTTACAGAGCTCTGTAATGATAGCTCTTAACACACACTGACTGCCAGAATGTGTCACATGACGAACTGAAGAAAGGCGATCAAACTTTCGAAAATGTCACGTAGTGCTCAGTACTCATGTGATGCTCAGCACTTTACCAGCACTCTGTGATGAATGGTTCTGTTTCACCTCTTCAAAGCTGTGATTTGTTGGGACGTATGTCAGCGCAGTGAAAGTGGCTCTCATTTAAAACACCGTCCAACGAGCACATCTTGGGGGAATCAAGAGTCGGGCTGACACATTCTGACAAACATTTGGCTCAGACACGCTGATGGCTGCAAATCATCTCTCAGGCCAAAGGAAATGAAAACAGATCATTTGGTTCTCATGAAAGTTTCTCTCCACTGGCCGCGGCTGCATCAACAACTATTTTCAACCAGTCAACACAGGCTTGCTGAAGTGATCTTTCTCTTTCCACTTTGCAGCGTTTTGGCAACTTGTTGAATAAAGTGCAAATGGTGTTTCGACTTATCGGGGAAGAAGGACGTTCTGTAGGTTTCAGCGTCACATGACTAAGATTTTGTGCCTGTTTAATCCGGTTTCCACCCCCCCCGTGGAGGATCGCCATGATGGGAACGTGCTGAGTGCAGAGGCTTTGATGCCCACTGGTTCAAACCAAAGTGAGCATGCTGGATGTTTGCAGTGCACCAAATGACCCAGTAATATGCTGATTCATTGAACACCACCAGGGTGCTCTTTGGTGTAGTTTTTCTCTGTCTTTTAACGCTGTGCATGTACTTTTTTTTTTTTACGTTATCTTTGAAGGTGCTGCTTTTTTACCCGTCCTGACGTGATTTAAAAGGGCTGACTGTGGGGCTTTGTAGGCAGAGAGTTCCTCTTATGCTCACTCTGCAGCCAGTAATGAATTCAAGCCTTTTGTACCTCTTCTGTGCTTTCTGACTGCTTCCAGATGTGGGGAACGGTGCCATGACACAAAACATCATGTGTGCAGCGCCTGCTTTATGCAGCAGAGACATTTCTTGCTTTTGTTTTGTCGTCCCATTTTATGCAGAAATCATTTCAAGGGCATTTATTTTGCATGACTAAGTGTAACGTAATTACGGCGGGGAAGGAGATATGGATTGCATTTTCTGCCGGGAAAATAGGAATGTGTGTTCAACAACCTTGACAGAGCATCAGCCTTTGAAGCGTGGCAGACAGATTTCTCTGCACCTTCTCATTCATCCTAATCTGCGGTTCATCATTGTCCCTCAGCCATGCAGAAAACGAAGTGTCACGCTTGGAGACTGCCCTGCAACCCACCTGTCAAATTTCACTCTTCTCCCTTCCCGTCCGCGTTACGGTCGACTCTCTGCTTCCTCCAGGCGCAGAGAGAATCCGTGCTTTTTGGAATATGCAGTCTTTAGTCGTAAAACCATTTGCCTTGCACTGTTCTCCCAAATAGCGGAAAAAGGGCTCTCTGTTCTTTCTGCCTGTCTTCTTTCCCTGCGGCTATGACAACACTTACGTTAAACATGTTGTTATTACAGCCAGCCCCGTGCAGCGTGCTGATGTGGAGGACAAGTAGATGATGTCGGCCTTCGCTTCGGGCGCCCCCGTTGTACAAATGTTTCCTTATCGTAGTGGGAGATGCTCTGCACTGCTGAGTGTAGTCGAAGTCTGCAGCAGAGCACTTTTTACATCAGATAAAGGACCTGCTTGCCTTTGAGCATGGAAGAACAAAGTCCAGTGGGAACTCACAGAACTACAGAAGAAAAGAAGTGTGTGTGTGTGTGTGTGTGTGTGTGTGTGGTATTATTGTGTGCCGGTAGAGTTAAACAACATACAAAGGCGCAGATGTCATGTTGAGAAAAATCCTTCACTGTGACTTGGTGAGCTGCTGTTTTCTTGGATTCTTGGCTTGTTTGCTTTCTCTTGATTTTCATATATTTCCACCAGAGTATCTGACATCCTGAAGCGACATGCCACCTCAGTGACATGTTCAGGTCAGGAGAGCTTCTGTGTTTGTAACATCACATTTTTAATGAACCTGCCCACTCTGACTGTTGATATTACCTGACCTGACCTGGGTTCAGTTCATTTTGATATATTAATGCTTATTGTATGATTTTAAAGCAAGACTGAGACCTGAAAGAAGATGTGAAATCTTGCTGTTCTGAATAAAAGGGTTGAATTTAGCACAGACATCACTCTCTTTGCTTTGTTGACTCAGTCGAGGTGGCCTTGGTGGTCTTAAGGTGGCTAACACTTGTTAGCTAACACTTAACACTTGTTAGCTAACGCTCGATAACTCTCTTCAGCCTGTTTGCTGAATATTAACAATTTTCTACTTTTGTTTCAGTATGTTTTATCATTTATCATTATGCCGTAATTGTCACTTAACTGTTTAAAATAAATGTTTATTTAAATTTACATCTCATTTCCCTTTAAATCTTATAAATCTGGCAAAAGATTCTTGCCCTGAAATGAAGAGCAGTTTCTGAATTGCAGTCCTCTGTGAGCCTTATTTGCAGATAGTCTGTGATGTACTTCAGTCTTAATGAGCTAAATGAAAGATTAAGTTAGCACCCGCAGATTTAGCCGGCTACATTGACTAGCCATTAGCTTGACATCTGTGCTTAATTAAGTTTAATTGCTGGTAGTGTTGAGGATGGATGCTCAGCCAAACACTGGATCACTGCTTCGTACCATTTTGAACGGTGAAAACTAAAATGTCGACCGCGGTGGCTGTGGGACAGTGAAACATGTTTGTCACTTTTCATATTTGAACATTGTAAAATGCAATATCAACTATACCACTGAAATACTCTATGACTGTATTAATGAGCTGAATTTGTTAATTCTTTCAAATTAGCCAAGAATACTAATTTACCTAAAAAACTGAGGATGCTGGTTCAGAAAGGAAGCAGCAGCATCGTTTCATGTGATTGTTATTTTATGTAAAAACATGTTTTTATGTTCAGTATTATGATGACCTCCAATCCAAACCCTGGCTTTATGCTTGTATAAAATGATTTCTTGGTCTGACAGAATCATAAAGCTTTCTTCAGGACTTTGAGTTCTGCTGCTGGTTCAAATATCAAACTAAAATAGTCACTTTTTACTTTGTCATTGAACTATATCGGACTAAATTACAGAAAAATGTGAGCAAACAATGCACAGCACATCATTTTCCATTTCATTAAACCACTCGTGGAGAAAAAAACAGCATCCTGGCTTTGAATGTTATCTTTAGTACGAGCGTGGAGTTTCTGAAATAGAAAAAAATGTTTATTCAACATTTTGAAGCAACAGGAGATTTTTAGGGGGAATTTCGGGGATCAAGAGGTTAATAACTTCCCTAGCTACAGTTTGTATGTGTTGACTCAAGTTTGGGCCAGTACATCTGTTGTAGAGAACAAATCAGTCGTCACGAGCACTTCACAGCCGATGAGTGAGCGAAATAAGGTTTGTGAAATGACTGCCAGCGTATTCAGACCCCCTCCTCCGTCCCCACACATGGCCTTGGTCCATTTAGATGTGAGAACGAGGCGAAAACACTCACTGCACACGTCATTTGTTCAATTAATGGGGCTGGTTTTTCTGTCTGTCATTATTTCATTGCATTGCAAAGACTTTTCCGTTCCCGTCCTCTTGCACCTGGCTGTATAGTTGACTGTTTGTTCCTGTCTTTTTTTAGCAAACCGCGGGGAAACGTGGCCCGAGCTGTAACCAGGCACACGCGGGCGGACGAGGTCATGCACCTGGCTGTGGTGGCGTGTGGAAATCGTCTGGATGAGACCCTCGCCATGGTCAAATCGGCCCTCCTGTTCAGCCTCAAGAGGATCACGTTTCACATTTTTGCTGAGGACCCTTTGGCCCCGCAGTTTGAAGAAAGGGTAAGAAAGTGTGAATGTACACAAGTTTTTACAGAGAGACTCAAGATCAGGTGTAGCACCACAGAAACCTTTACACCCTTTTTTAACTTTCTTTCTGTGTATGGTGCTTTAGTGAGTCCTCCGTGATTTAATCCAGTGCCTGTTAAACATTCCTCCTCTCTTTTGTAATGGATGATATCGAGATCAGAGCTGTTTTAACTCTGCCTCTCTGACTCACTCTCGTACTGACACATAACCCTTTTATCTCAAGGCTGGGCCATAATATATCACCAAGACGTCCTGCTTTTTCTCCTGCGCCGTGTATCACTTCAAAGTCACCTCTGCAGAGGTGCCTGCTGTGATTTTGATTAGCCCCACTGATATTGTAACTAACAGTCTATTAACATCACTTTAACTAATGGACCTTTAACAGCACCTAAAGCACCTTAAACAGCTTTAAATCTGAACCCTAAACCTATCAGCTTGCCTTTGTGTGTGTGTGTGTGTGTGTGTGTGTGTGTGTGTGTGTGTGTGTGTGTGGTGAATCGTTGCCATGTGTCAACACGGGGAGTCAAGGCCAAGATAATGGGGCGCATATGCTGGGTATGTACAGAAAGCAGCTTATGTCCATCCACAGTGTGAAGAGACATGGTATTTGTGTGCTGAGGGAGATAGGGAGGTCGTCCGTAATCTCCTCTGATTTCTCGTCCTCGTCAGCACAAACCCCCTCCAGTCGCTCTCACCGTTTTCAGGGCCAAACTATTAAACTGATGATTTTGGAGGGACTCGGCGCCTAACAAGTGAGAAAACACAAGCTTCAGCCGCACACTGAGGACTTTAAGAGGGGTGCCTCCCCTTGTTTAGACTATAGCTTCTTATTAAAACGGCAGCTGGCGGCTGCATGTGTTGCACTCAAGAGCGCAGAGCACCGCGAGACGTGACTTCATTGCTTTAAATGGACGTCCTCGCTCCATTTTAAGTTGATAAGTCTGCGAAAAGAGAAAGGGAGAGATTAGCTTTCAGACTAATGATTGTTTATAGTGGCTCTCTCTCAAACACTTTTCCTCACTCAGCCTTTTAAGAAGTGCATTACGCTCTTCCCGTGAATAAAACGTGACATGTTGCTTCACTTCCAGCTGAACCAGTGGCCTCGCTCCGTCTCTGCCAAGTTTCTGTACAGGATCTACCCCATCACCTTCTCCGTGGGGAACGCCGACGAATGGAAGAAGCTCTTCAAGCCCTGTGCTGCTCAGCGTCTCTTCCTCCCTGTAAGGCTGCAGCACTTATCTCCTCTCATGTTCCCACCATGCATAATGTCATTAACCAGCATTCAGAGAAAAAATGGCATTAATCTGTTTCATTTCTACGTCAACAGCATTTTCCTACCTCATATTTCATCCCAGTGCATGGGTCTAATTACTTGATTATTGATGATTTCACACCTTTTCTGCAGCATTTACTTAACAAATAAGCCGTCTCCAGTGACTGGATCCAGTAATTTCATTAGGAGAAGGCTGCGCTTGGCCATCGATTTTCTTTTTCTGACGGTGTTCGCTGCAGTAACAGCTTACTTACCATTTAATTAACATATTGCTGGTCAGACAGATCCATAGGTGTTTTCTCTTGTTACAGTGACCATTCACTCTAGACTTTATAAGGAATAGCTTGTGAGCGCTTTTTTTACCCATTCAGTTGTCTGACTTATCTAAGGGCTGAATAGGTCCCCTACATCATGTAGCTCAGTGGAGGACATAAATGCTACAAAAATCCAAATCGACCTTCTCTTAAAAACTGCTTTGTTACCATTTTTTTACACAAAGCTCTCAGCTTTGCTTGGACGTGTGTTGAGCCAGCTCGAGATAAGAGTCACATGTGGTGCAGTGAGAAATGATTTAGTGTCTACTGTTAGTCTTTCCGCTACGGGAACTGAACGCTCCTGAAGTCCAGGTGTTGTTGTCTGTGAGGAAGTAACTTTTCACCCTGCCCAGATACTCAGCTTATTTACAACACAGGAGATGCAGAAATCAGTTAAACTTAAGACTGCAAGGAGCTGTTTCAATATACAGGTGTACTTTTTATTCAGGTTTTCTGATGCTGTAGTCACCAGTGAATAACGCTTAATTTACATCTCTTAGCAGGGCTGTCATGGAAGTGTATTTTGAACAAAGTTGATCTATTATTGACTGAGCACAGCGAGAAGCAGACAGTCAGACCAGGTTGTACAGTTTACATTGCTCTTCTCGCGTCTGTTGCCTCGGCAGTTTCACTTGGATGCTGAGTTACCGGCTGAATTTCTGATTTGTGGCCATTGTAGAATAAGGCAGCAGCTTTTCATGAAGTCAGCAAACGGCCTTATCTTTGTTGGTAATAATGTTTTCATGTGAAGTGTGGAACCAGAAAATACGTCCACACTCAGATGCATTGGGATTATCTGCTGTTTTCATAGTTTTTTTTTACACCCAGTGTACTGACAGGCCAATGAGGCATGCTGTGAATTATAAGAACATCCTTTACTGCACCTCAAAGCTTCGAAAGGTCTGTAGCACTTATGGGCTAGATTATTTTAATTTAACAGGTCATTACAGTCAGTTAATTGCATATTTTCCCTTCGCATGCGAACAAAAGCTCAAATTTCCAATAACAAATGACTGCCCTGTATCTTAGTGATTAAGGCTGAGTTGGTATTGTCAAAATCATGATGAGCAGATGGAGCAGTGCAACCCAAACACGACATCGCAGATTTTCTTTTCTTTTGAAGCGACATAAAAAAGCTCAAATGGTTTTGCATCCTGTCTGATACTCCAGCTGCACCTCGACGTGTTCTGAGTCAGGAGAGGATCCTCTGACTCAAACCAAACGTTTCTGATTTGTAAAACTCGGTGGCACAAGATGACAACCTAGTGTGAAATTCTCACATGTTCTTATGTGAAGTTCTCGTGGAAAGATGCTCGACATTAAAGTGTTAACCAAGAAGCCTCTCTGCTATACTTGGGACTAATTTTGGTTTCCTTTCCTTATTGTTTAAGCGACACACACACCGCTCATCATGCTCATCATGGGTACGAGCTTTAAGAGGAAACTTTGATCCTAATTACGTGGACATGCAGTGTGCTTTTGTGGCTTATGATCCATTACGAGTGTAACCACACCATTTGCAAGGCACTTTTCATATTGGCAGAGGAATGGGAGAGCCCAGTCCACAGTGGATATTAGTGCATAGCTGCGGATATACACACATAAAATTAGGTTGTTTGAAACAGTGGGATACTGCTCTGCTATGGATTAGTGTTTGTCAGTCAACAGCACCCTCTCATCTCTACTGTCAGCAGCGTAGTGACAAGGTTTCTAACTACCACTCACCTCTGCCCACTGGCTTTAGGTGGCTGTGTCTCTGACTTTATCATCACAGTCAGCAGTGTTGTATCTCTGCTATAGATACGTACATACATACATCATGAATCTGCATACTCTAAATGCTGTATTGTGACTGGTACAGGTATATTTTGTCACAATGTGCTGAAGTAATGCATAATGTGCTCCTTAATGTCATGTCCTTATACTTTATACTTACTTTGAGAGTTTAAACTGCATTTCAGAAAGTTTCTCACTTCTGGCGTCTGGCTGGTGGTGAGGAGTAAAAACCGAATCTTATCTCAGACTATTTTTCTGCCATACACTGGCAGCACAATTCATCAGTGGATACAGGAAGTAATTACCTCATCTTCAACTCATCTTATTGTTCTTAGCAGACAGCGAGAGTCAGCATTTTGCCCTCCCTCTGCGGTCTGCACCTTAAGTGTGTGATTATCTCGTATGCTCCTCCACAGATCTTCTCTGTCTCGACAGCGACTCGTAATTTTCATCTGAAGTTGTTGAGTCTTTTTTTAATCTCTTGGATTTAAATCACACTTTCTCAAACATTTAGAGTTAGACTGAACATCTTGATGCTTCCTGCATCTATAATTATATTTCAGTAACATGGGAGATGCTGTCTGAGCAAACGGTTTCACCCAATAACAAAAAACGAGGGTGCCCCCAACAAAGCCAGTGTAGTGTGACATATTTCTGACATAATACTGGCTGTGTAATCCAAGAAAAGTATCAACAGCAGGTGAACACAGAGACTTAGTTTTTGAGTATTTCATAGTGTTATGTCCAATCCAGTGCTTCGAATGAAGCTCATAATTCTTCTGCTGATGTATCTGCGTCCTCCCAGGTCATCCTGAAAGACGTGGACTCGTTGCTCTACGTTGACACCGATGTGCTGTTTCTGCGGCCCATGGACGATATCTGGAGTTTCCTCAAGTCCTTCAACGACACCCAGCTGGCAGCGATGGCCCCCGAACACGAGGTTCCCAAGATTGGCTGGTACAGCCGCTTCGCACGCCACCCTTTCTACGGCGTCACGGGGGTCAACTCTGGTGTCATGCTGATGAATCTCACAAGGATCCGCAGCACAATGTTCAAAGTAAGGTCGAAACAGTCAGACTTATTCACACTCTGATCAGCAGAAAGCTGAAGGGAGCTGTGATTTCCCTTTTTGCATTCTGAAGGTTTCTTTTTTTTTTTCTATGAGCTCAAGTCACAGACTGAGTTCTGTGAGTGGGCCGTGATTGAAGCTCTTTGATTACCATGCTAGCATCACAGACTTCTGCCCTCAGAACTCAATTTAGGAGCTCTCCAGTTCTTCTCCAGGGGGGGGGGCTGCTCTTGAGCTGTTGACGATTGAGCGTTGTTGTTTCGTATTTCAGAACAGTATGATCCCCAGTGGCCTGTCATGGGAGGATCTTCTGCATCCACTTTATCAGAAGTACAAGAACCACATCACCTGGGGAGACCAGGACCTCCTAAACATCATCTTCCACGACAACCCAGGTACAGAGCATCTCCCTGAAAACACATTATGTACACTCTGAGGGGGGTTTAAAATGCTCTTTTGAAGGTCTGCGAAAGGCAGAAGCAGAATATCAAGCAGTCTGCACACTTTCAAAACAGCAGTTTCACTCTGTCAACATGTCTGCATAAATTGTGTCTTATTTCACTGTTGATAAACGAGTCGACATAATGAATCTGGATCAGTAAACACACCAGGTTGTGGCTGTAGGCGGCAGCAGACTTCAGCAGCAGCCTGAGTTCCAGCTGCAGCAGCCAGATGTAGGCAGTAAGTGCTCAGAGCTATCAGGAAAGCTGCCGTCGCCAGGGTTGGCTTGAAAACACAGCCAATGCTTGTTTTACATGGTGCGCCTTTGAGCTTTCTGCTACTGCAGGAGAGATAGTTAGAAGTTAGTCCATGAGCACTGTTCTGACCTCTTTCTGCAGAGATAATGAATGTACAACTGTATATAATATATCACTATAATGGGTTGAAATGAACAGTTGTACATCAACATGTGGTTCTCTTTATTTAAAATTCACACATGCAGCCTGCACACGTTCCCACTGTGCAGCTGTTTAATAACCGTCAGCCACTGAGCTGCTGTACTCGAGCAGTTTGGGTTGATTGCTTTGCTCAAGTGTAACCTGCTGTGTGAAGAATCGCGTTTGTTTTCTGCATTTTTACTGTCTTTGCTTAGGTGTAAATAAATAAATAGATGGGATGACAGAAAAACTGAGAGACTGCACAGGAGTCCGTCTTCTCTTTTATTCTTTGTTCTGTGCATCGTTTGCATTGTTTATGTGGGACATAAGCTGTCACAAACAGAGCTGTATGTCACATGGTAAAAGAAAGCTGAAATACACATCCATAGCTTTGAGAAAAATATCCTGAACGTCATTCAACAACCAACTACAACAAATTATTTTTGAGCTATTCGTGTGTGGCCAGTTGGCCATGTGGAGCCGGAGAAAGACACAGCAGTCTTTGAATGCTGAAAACTGGAAAAACTATTCTCTGGTTGAGGAATGGTGGATAATTTAATTACTCCAAATAATAAACCAGGTGAAATGGAGGAAAGACTATTCAACATAAATTTACACGAGACACACTGTTTGGAATAAAATATAGCTGAGACGTGTCCCTGTGTGTGGTTTTCTTCCAGAGTGTCTCTTCATCTTTCCCTGCCAGTGGAACTACAGGCCAGATCACTGCATGTACGGCAGTAACTGTAAAGGTGCTGAGGAGGAGGGCGTGTCCATTCTCCATGGCAACCGAGGGGTGTACCACGATGACAAGCAGCCAGCATTCAAAGTGGTCTACGATGCAATACGTGAAGTAAGCGTCCGCGTTGGATATTTAAGTGTCCTCACACAGCAGATTTTGTGAATAGCAGCCTCTGTTAAAAGAGCACGCACATGGCGGGGGGGCTCGTCACTTAATAACATAACACAGTATAGAATATGGACATCGTTTCTGATTATAACACTTCCACCAGAGTGGCATTATAAAAAAGGTAATCCCTATGCTGAATCCATTTCCTTAAGTCATTTACACCTAATTATCTTAGATGGGAAACAGCATGACGAGCATAATGATGACATGAATATAAACAATTTATCCCCAAAGAGCGGCTGCAGAAATAGAGCGTCTCGCTGCAGACGTTTGTGGCATGTTGGAGCAGAAAAACAGCCATGACGAATCACATTAACGACAGCTGAACAAATACACTCTGCACCACAGGAACATTTTGGTAAATACAGAGTGATGATAAAAAGCTCAATGTATTTGTCAGCCCTGTGCTTCCCAATACATCCTGACACATTTAGCCCAGCCGGCACAAAGGAGGGGAAACTTCGAACCTGGCCTGATCAAAGTGATATTAATCCTTTCGTCTGAGTCTTGGTAACGCAAAGTGTTTATTTCCCTAAATGTTGGACAGCTCCTTTAATGAGTCCAGCTCAGAGAAAGAGCAGCTGTGAGTATTTTCTCTGTGATACAAATTCCCTCTTGCTTGCATTAAACAATCTGGGTCAGTTTTTAAATTTAGAATTTGTTTTCTCCGGCAGCAGAGTCAGTTCCCCCCCTGCACTGCTGAGATAAGCCTCTTAAAGACGAGCCGGGTCATAATTTATGATTAATACAGAACGCCACCCCCTCCCCCAGCCGCTGCTGACAGAATTTGTAAATACTATTTAGTCTGTGATATGTTCCATTAAAAAACTATCAAAATGAAATAGCTTTGGGAGAGAACTGACACAGGACGATGTCTCTGTTCCTGCAGTTTCCCTTTGAGGACAACATGTTCCAGTCGCTCTTCTACCCCATCCAGACCAAGTTCCTGGACACAGTCAACACCCTGTGTGGGCGGATTCCTCAGGTCTTCCTCAAGCAGATAGAGAAGACCATGAGGAAAGTGTTCGAGGACAAAGTGGTCCGTCACGTCAGGCCGCACAAATAATAAACCGATGGAGATATCGACCCCCCCGGTTTATCTGACGACACCGAGGACCATCTTGCTGTGGATTATGGGTGATACCCCCAGACTGAAGCATGGGCGGCGTGTTTGCTGTGTATTCAACACGTAACTCTTCTTACTGGAATGATCCTCTATGACGGGATGGCAATAAGCCTGCAGAGAAGCAGACAGTGCTGGTCAGTGATGCCGCAGAACAAGTTTGCCATATAGCCGTCTTAAACTGTTCACATCCCAGTTACGTACGGTGACGAGAATGTGTGAGGAAAAAAGACTGCATGAATTTTTACTCTTTTTTTTTTTTTTTCAAGCATTATGAAAGTATCAGCTCTTCATCTCAAGTGTAGACTTAAAGCAAAATTTAAGGTGTATGTGTGTTAGTCGAGCGTTTAAACAGTCATCTACCTTCTACGTTTTTTCCTCGTGAACACTAAAGTCAACTGTGGACTTTGGAAAGTTTTACTACTTGAAGTAGTAAATTCATAAACCACTCCTCTGAAATCATGTGAATGCTTTACCAGCCGATAACTTGAAATGTGAGCCTGTGTGAATGAGAGGAGTTGCCAGCTCGGGAATGATCTCGCAGTTGCCAAATACCACTGATAGTATTAAAAACAGCAACTACAGAGGAAATATGGACTTTTCTGTTACATACCGAATGTTAAAATGCACTTTCAGAAAGACTTTGGGACCAGATTGTTGCTCGTACAGGTTAATCAAGACCCAAAGTGCTCGCATTTAAAAACCGAGACATACCACAGCTGATCATGTGCCATATGAATATTCATGTCTGCCATGTTTACTATCATAAGAAAATGAGTTGTTTAGACGTGTGTGTGTGTGTGCGTGTTTGAGACGTGTCTTTGTCTGTAAAATGATGTACGGTGTTTTAGCAGCATTTCTCTCAATTTGCTGTGATTATCTAAATATATCATTCAAACTGGAAACTTAAAATGACTGTACAGTCAACATGTGTTTCT
This sequence comes from Amniataba percoides, assembly GCA_037176925.1. Lineage (NCBI taxonomy): Eukaryota > Metazoa > Chordata > Actinopteri > Centrarchiformes > Terapontidae > Amniataba > Amniataba percoides. Next base: position 23,400,409 of record JBAJHX010000096.1, read on the forward strand.
AAATAAATCAATGCAATGTACCGAGTCCATTTACGTATTCTTATGCAATGAAATGTACCAAAGCAATACAAATGGATGAAAAGCGTTTTTTTCTGAAGTGTATATTAATAATGCAGTGAGGTAAGACACACACAGGAGAACTGCTGCACTTATATTTATTGGTTTAATTTAATGTAATTTTGTCATTTTAAAACTAGACTGAGTGTATCCGTTGTATGCAGAGGATGATAGTTTGTTGTTTCTTTGGTTTGTTTGAAGATATTTTAATGTTTGAGTGAAACGATGGAGGGGTGGGAGTTCCCCAGTTCTGTCCCGTAAGGGCTTCAAACTAATTTTGTCCTTTTGACCCAGTTTCAGTTCTTGGATTCATGTGAGGGGCCTTGTGAACAGCCAGAAACCAATAAGGCAGACTTTGGGGTAATCTCTTAGCAAAACAAGACAGTACAGTGTCTTGGCTCTATTATTAAGCTCGAGAAAGCAAATCCAATACACATATGTATATTAAATGTAATTATATCTTATTTCTCTGCCATTGTATATAAAACAGACAGCATCGGTTATTAGCTTCGGTTTTGCATCTCGTATGGGTTTGTTCACTGGCACAATAATATTCAACAGATTACAACTGCCTGGTTTTATCAAATATCTTCATACTTGTAGATCTGGGTTAGGGTTAGGGATACTGATTCAAGATTTAAGATTTTATTTGTCCTGTGCACAACAACTACATGGGAGTGAAATTCTTGTGTCACACGCTCCCTCTAGCGAGAAAGAAAATCACACGAAATAAAATGTGTGGTATGTAAAGTAAAATATAAAACTAAAATGAATAGATTTTACAAATATAAAATATATAAAATTTTGCAAACATACTGTTACAATTGCTAAAGTGGTTAAGTTAAGGTGTGTAATGGCTGTTGTAAATATATTTATATGTACATATATACACAAAATAGTGAGTAAAGTGACAGTGTTATATAGCTGATTTCATTCAGTATTAACAGGGAGCAATTTAAATAGGTTTTAATTGTGCTTCTAATAAGATTTGTGATTGTGGCGAAACATGTTTGCACATTTGTGTGTTTTAAAGTAATTCAGATGTTGTACAGATGAGTCAACATGCATGTTACATGTACAGTACAAACTCACATTATGCATGTGTCTGTGAAAACAAACTATCCTTGTGTGTCTCTGTGTGTGTGTGTGTCT
>JBAJHX010000096.1:23401717-23428300 GCA_037176925.1 Amniataba percoides
TGTGTGTGTGTGTGTCTCTCTCTCTCTGTCTCTGTGTGTGTGTGACCTCACGGCGCCATATTAAACTGCTCCCTCCTCCTCTGCTCTCGTAGCTCGGCAGCTAGCAGCCAGTCTGCTTTTCACATCCTCAGCACTGACAGAGGGCGACGGCGTGATGGAAATTGACTCGCTTCAAGAGGCTCTCAGAGGTCACTTTCTGCTTATTTCGATACTCGCGGGGCTCGTTGAGACAGCGTGTTATTAACGTGGGCTCACGTTATTGTTTTATGATTAAAAAATCAAAACCCACTGTAGCTCACATGCTAATGTGGCTAGTTAGCCGCTAACAGTACAAGCGGCTTCACGGAAATGGCTAGCTAGCTGTCCAATTCATTAGCCCAGCAAGAAAGCTAACTAAAAGGTGCTGCTGCTCTTCATCCTTACCTCCGAGCCTGGATGTAGTCTACCTCAGTATTGGACAGGTCGTTGACAGATATTTCTGGTAGGGATAAAACATTTTCCCGGTGTCACCGGCTGCTAGCAGACTGTTTGCCGGCTAACCCAGCATGCTAACGAGTGAGCTACACTTGAGCTAGTCACAGCTAGCAGCCCCCACTAGCCCGCTTCGTTATGTAAATAGATGATTTTGATTATAACAAAGTGATCACCTTCAGCTAAAGTGTCTTCAGAAACCTGCTAACAAGCCTGATTTATTGAAGAGAAGTGTTTGATGCCTGGTGGTCGTCACGCTTTGCATTTGAGTTATGAAAGCTGTGTGTGAAGCTAACGTGAGGTTAACCTGGTTCATCTGTGAGCAGTCAAATGTCAGCGTGTTTGAGCGCTAACATCCTGGTGTTTAACTGTTTTCTCCACAGATTTCGATAAGACGGCAAAGAAGGAGGCAACTCCTCTCCTGGAGCAGTTTCTATGTCACATAGCAAAGACTGGGGAGACCATGTAAGTGAAGCAGGCCCGACGAGTCCTCACTGCAGAAACACACATTTCATCATCTAGCATCATTTTAAAACACTGCAAATGTTCTCATAACTTTTTTGTAGCTGTGAAATATTCTCCCAGTTGTACAGTTTTCACGTCGGTGTAATTTCATGGCTGTTTTTGAATTAAATGTTATGTTAATTTGGATGAAGTTTCCAAAGTATTATGTGTTTGTTCACTGTTTCCTACAGGGTTCAGTGGTCTCAGTTCAAGAACTACTTCCTGTTTAAATTGGAGAAGGTGATGGATGACTTCAAAGCCTCGGCACCTGAGCAGAGGGGTCCTGCAAATCCCAACGTGGAGTCGATTCCCTTTGAAGATATGAAGGAGAGGATCCTGAAGATTGTGAAGGGTTACAATGGGTAGGTGAAGTAGTTGAAATTTCTGCCAAACTGAGCATGTCCGGTTCCCCACAACCAACACACGCCATCATAGACTTACACCTAGAGACTTAGACTTGACTTTGCTCGTGTATTTATTTATAGGTGTCCTTTAAACCACCTCATTTGCTGCACAGACAGTCTACAGCTTCATCATAGTGCAGTATTTCATCAGGCGTTCTGGCTGTGAAATGTCATGGAATTTCTGATTTGGTCATTTTTGGCAGTAGTGCCACCTCTGAAGGATTTTCATTGCACCCCACATTGTCTTGCTCTGTTGATTTCAATCTGTATATGTTCTATGTTGTTGGAGTATTGCACTCTGCACTGCATAGTAATTGCTCTGTTAATTCTTCATTTGAAATTCCCTCAGTCCTGACACAAACACGAGCAAACAGCATGGTGTGTTAGTCATAAATGAGGAGAGATGACAGATGACGGATGAGGTGTAGTACGACATTACATTTCCTCTGCAATTAACAGTTCAAGCTTTAATTTGTTTTAAAAAAAACCACACATTTCTCCACAACACAAGATAAAACCTGATTGTGATTGTTATCAGATGCTTTTCTGTGTTAGATGTGCTAATACACTGACATGGACACCTGCATTAAACTTGGACCCTTCCTTGTCTCTGTAAGAATAAATGTGGTTTGGATCCAGGTCAGCTGAGGTGCAGTCTTGATTTGTAGGAACTAACAGTCTTATCATAACCTTTACACTGGGTATAAAACAAGTAAGGGAAAGGCATCACGGTGTTGAAGATGTTTTCAAAATAGTACTCTGTATTATTTCTGAAACAATTAGACTCATACTTTGTGGACAGAAAATGGCACAGGTTTGATAATAGGTTGTCTTGTTTGAACAAAATAAGACATTAAATAATAATAGATTCTGTGATGCATCACGATGCTTTGTTGAATGATTCTGCACGATGCAGTAAAGTCTGTACTAGATTATCAGTGTAAAAATTTTCAATGGTCATTTCCAGACTTTGTTGTTAGTGCTACTTCTAGAATACAAGAAAATGGCAGAGCAGCTGTGAGCGACAAAATGAATAAAACCACCACTGGCTTTTTTAAAAAAGCAGATATCTGGACACACTTGTTTGTGCTGATGGCGAAAAATAAACCATGTATAAAAAGAAATCGGAAATTGAGACGCATCGAGAATAATTTGATAATCAAATCGTGACTGTGCATCAGAATCAAATTGTCAGGTGACTGATGATTTCCACCCCTAATGACAAATATCATGAGACAATGATGTACTTACACGTATTTTTCCCTGTCTAAGTGACGTTCATAGACAGCTTGGCTGCTGTTTCTGTCCAAAGCTTCCCTGAGGACAGAACAAACTGGCAAATAAAATTTTATTGAGTCTTTCACTGTTTTCTTCTTAATGACAGAATTCCATTTACGATCCAGCGCTTGTGCGAGCTGCTCACAGAACCCAAGAGGAACTACACAGGAACAGATAAGTTTCTTCGGGGGGTAGAGAAGGTAAGTTCTGAGCAGTGTGGCTGTCCTTTGTTGTTTTGTTTTTTTTCCCAGTTTCTTCAGTTAAGCTCTTGACACCTGCTTTCACTCATTTTGAAATTCTTATTTCCCTCTAGAATGTAATGGTGGTAAGCTGTGTTCATCCGACCTCAGAGTAAGTGTCCTAGTTAAACACACATAAGAAAGAGTAAATCATAACTTCACATGAAGTTTTTGGGAACTATATTTTCCTCCAGGTTAAGAGTTTCTTGGTATTTTTGGAATTTGCTTGTGCAGGAAAAATGGATGCAGTGCCGTTAATAGAGTGAATGGAGTGATGCTTCCTGGGAACACATCTGCTTTTACAGAGAGGTTGTTTTGGGGGCAGATTTAGTCCTGAATCCTAAAATTCACATAAATTAAATTACAGCCGCTGCTGTATTTCATTGTTGTTAAAAGGCTTTTTTCCCTCTCTTTTTGTTGTTGGCCTTTTTATCAGGAAAGTGAACGGTCCTGGCACTCCACGGCCACTCAACCGACCAAAGTTGTCTCTAGCCAACTCGCTAGCAGCCAATGGCCTCCCAGACAGCACAGACAACAAAGACCTCAACACAGAAGAAGGCGACAAAGACTCGAGGTATGTCAGAGGCCGTAACAGACAACAGAAACTATTCTGTGTCAACATAAAGCCAGTGTAATCTTATCCGTGTCTCCTGCTTCTTTGTTTGTCAGTGAGGTCTCGGCGTCGGGAGGTTCCCTCGGGAGCTCGGTGAAGAACAAACACCCAGACGCTGAAGAGGACATGGAAGCTGAGCAGCAGGAGGTGAAGAGACTCAAGTTCAGCAAGGACGAGGAGGAAGAGGACGATGAGGACGATGAAGAGGAGGAGCAGGAGGTGGACACACTGAGGCCTTTACATGCCACCTGCCTCTCAAAAGAGGCAGAAGCCATGGTCCAAGAGGAAGAGGACGAGGAAAATGTCGGGTACAGCGAGGAGAACGAAGCCTCCAGCAGTGCTGCTGCTGAAGACCAAGGTGGGTTTTTTATTTATTTTATATAAGCGCTTTGTGTTTTAATCAATAGTTGGACTGCGTGTTAAGCCCTCTGCATTACTGAGGGTGAATTATGGTTTGGTACACATTGTTGAAAAATCGATTTCATGCAGGTATAGAAATCAGGAGCATTACTCAGTTTAATGGCTGCATATTGCACTCTGTTGATAGTTGATTAGTTTCTGTAGCTAGAACTAATGCAGTCTAACACAACAGTCCTGCTAAAGATCCTGTAGGGTCTCTTTCCAGGTTTCAACAAAAGCTGAACAACCTTTCTATCACAGGTCTGTTGTCTGTATTACACAGTAAGTGTAGCTCAGGGCGCCTGACAGTAAGTTAGTGTTGAAACTGTCAAACCTGTACTTCAGTTTTGTAAAGCATTTCATCTGCAAACCAGATCGGGATATTTAGATTGAGCTCTTTAATTATTTCCCCTCCTCCATCAAAAAGATTCCCGCGGGAGAGCCGCCGTTGGGACTGGAGCTTTAAAAACACTTGAGCTTGTTTGCAGCGAGTTATAAACAAAATGTGCTGAGTCATCATTCTTCTGACGGTGTGCCAGGAAGCACATCAGTGATAACAGTTCATCATCAGTTGGGCTGAAAAATTGTTGGTTTTACATCAGGAATTACTGTCCATAGACAAACATGTTAGTCTTTTCATTTCCCAGAGCACTCGGTAACTCTGACAGTATGCTAACATGCTCAGCAGATCAACATTTCTGCCTTAACTCCTGTTTAACTAAAATAACACACGCTCTTGTTTGGAAAGTGGTTTATACTGTGAGCTGCTGCTCTGTTAAAACAGCTCCAGTGTGATGTGCTCTGTCTTTCTGTCAGTCTTTCTCCTGGGCTCTGTGTCCGATATAGATGGGTAGATGGTAGTTGACTGCCATCACATTGGTGCCAAGTGTGGGCCATATTCATAGGAAGCTGTTGTGTTGAGAGACATATTACTCATCAGCCTCGTATTATCATTGTGCTATTCTTAAATTGAAATACTCCTGTTATGTAAATTTAATCCAGGTTCTCTGCAATAATGAAACAAGGAGTTCTGTTGAATCACAAATGAATAAATGTGTGTGTGTGTGATCCTTCTTTAAGTGTTCTGACTGACAAGAAAGCAAGTTAACCTGCCTTCATCTGTCTGAAATTGTCTGGAAAGATGAAGAGAAATGTTCCAGTGTGGAGGAGGATAAAACATAAGCACATAATGTGGTGTTTTAATGTGTTTCAGAACCAACCAGCAGCACTCAGGCCGAAGTGTGTGCAGGCTCGGGTCAAGAGGCAGAGCAGGCAGAGAGGGAGGTGCCGTGCGGCTCCCAGGAGGAGGGCAGCGACATGGATCAGACGGAGCAGCAGGCACCTGCAGGCGTCCTGGAGAGCCCCGAGACCAGCAGGGACAGTGAGGAGAGCAGCAGTGACCCAGTCAGCAGCAGTAGCAGCAGTGGTAGCAGCTGTAGCATAGAGGAGAGTGCAGAAGCGGGCAGAGAAGACGTGGCTCTCGCTCCCTCCAGCAGTACGACTGAACCTCCTACAGAGGGCGCCATGGAAAGTGCCACCTTGAACACTGGGACCACTGAGGAGCCCATGGAGCAGGACTAGACTGAAGCCCCCCTGCAGCCATGTGTGACCATAAACCAGCTTGTCCTTGAATCCAGCTTGACTGTCACTGGGAGTGAGGATAACTGCACCTCGTACACAAGACGAACGCCTCGTCCTGCTTTTGGACACTCCTCCAAAATGGCTACCTGGCATTGATGTGGGCATACAAATAAATTTTCATTTGAAGTTTTTTTTTCTTTTTAACTGGAATATTTTATTGATCTTCTTATCCTCTGCTTTTAAGTTTCCCTTAAAAGGGTTGGTTTCAGCTGCCTTGAGTTTCTTGGCTGGATGTCCTCCTCTGTTTTGTTTTGTTTAGTTTTTTTGTGGGTGATGGGGTTGTTCAGATAATGGGGTAGTCTGGTTTTTTTCTTATGCCACTCACTCCACCTTTTGGGACACGAAGAGATTGGTGGTCTACGTTTTGTACCCTTTAAGCCCCAGTGTACCACACTACCAGGGTCAGAACAGAGCCATACCAGCCCCTCCATCATTTCTGAAGTTGTTCACCATGGAAGCAGCTACCACCGTTTCTGTTCCTGACTGAAGTTCAGCAGTGACTTGAGCGCAGCACCCCACCACCGCCATGTTGTTACTCCACCAAGTTCCACCAGGCTGTTGAGAACATGCATTGTTTTAAAATTGTGTCCATCCTTGTGAGATGGGAGACCCCCCCCCTCCCCCCATTGTGTCCTTATATTATTTTAATCATATTTTTGCAATGATACACTACCAATCCCACTGAACAGTACTATGACCTGCCACCTTGTAGAGGTGTCTTCTGTAAAATGATATATTTTGGATGCATAAAACCACCATAATTTATATGATCATTTCAATTCAATGAGTTATTTTGGAGTATGTTTTTGTTTCGTCTGCCAGTTGTAGTTTCCAAAACCAGCTGTAAGTACAAAGATGACTTCTGCTTTCTTTGTATTGTGATGTCACCATGTTGTCTCACCGACCGATATCCAGAGCAGTTTCTGGTTCCAGTTCTACACCTGTTTCTGCAGCTGTACTTTTTGATATTTAGAATTTTAAATTTCTGTAAAGTAGATTTTTGTAGATTGTAATACAGTATGTGTTCACTGCCTTTGTGAAACCATATATTATTGTATAATTTCTGTGTATACTCTGAATGCTTTTGCTTTCAGTGCGGTATTCAGAAACAGCAATAAATGTTAACATTTTTATGCGTGGTGGTCTTGCTTACTTTCACACTCATGTCTTCTGCTCTCTGTGTGCGTTTCTAGTGTAAGTAATGTCTCCCCTCAATAAGCCGAGTACAGTACTTTTTTTTTCTTTTTTTTCACTGCAGATATTTTCACCTAAAGCAAGAAAACACTGGTGTAATAAAAAGATTAAGTTATAGTTGCGTTGCATTTAAGATAATGTCCAGGCTCCTGGCTTAATTCATGCTGGATCCCTGAAATGACAACACAACAAACCTGTTCATGTCATTAGTTACGCCTGTGGTTTTCCTGCAAGGAAAAATTCCTGCCATGAAAAACGCCATTTTATTATATACCTCATTTATGGACCAATAATATGGAAATGAACTTTTTACACCAGCAGCGTGAACCCGAGTTGTGTCCTCATTCCAGTCTGCAACGTGTTTTATTGTGTTATGTCTGTAGCTGATGAAGTGTGTGAACAGACATCAAACTGCAGCTTCAGAGCACCACTGCCACTTTACAAATCATAAAAACAAAGTGTTAATTTTGTCTCAAAAAATGTGAAACTTATTTTGTTTGTTTTGCAGTATTGAACTGAGATAATGCCACAATGCTTGATAATTGCACAAAATTGCGTCCCTGGCGTATTTTGGCCCCTGTTAGTCGGCTGTCAGGTATCTGGGTTCTGCAGCAGGAAAGATGGTTCTCTTAGCTGTAACTAACAACATTAACTGTGGCTCTGCTGCATTTAAGGTCGCAGTGAGCCATGGGACCAGCATGCACAGTAATAATGACATCGAGCTATTATGAGTGTTTCCACCGGTGTCTGACAGGCTATTTTGCTGCATTAATCCACGTGTCCACGTTTTCTTGCTGTCAGCTTTGATGTTCTGAAGCACATTTTTCGCTCGTCTTGTCATGTGCACTAAAACAAAGTTAAGTCATAAACAAAAAGTTTTTGTCTCTGCCTCGTTGCTCCTTATTATTGTGAGTAGCATCACTGAAGTCTTAATCCTCCGTGTCACGTCAGGGGGCAAATGATGATGACTTGCCATTTTAGCCAGAGAGATTTGTTTGGCAAACTTGTATGGCGGCTTACGTCTCTTTCGGGGCTTTGCTTTGAGTGCTGCCTGATGCTGCATGTTGATTTGTTCAGAAAAGACTCGTTCCTATTAGTCAATTCACAATATTGCCTGTCACTGCTGCCTTTTGACTGCTGAAATTTACTCTGGCTCCCCGAGGAAATAAAGAGTGGATTGCATTCGTTGTTTAAACTGTGGGCTCTGAGGACTTGTCTCCAGGGATACGAATGCCAGGTCAGTAGGGATATTAAAAGCAGATATTAAAAGACTCCAGATGATTTTTAATCTGACCCTGAGTTTATGAACGGCATACGATATGGACAGAGGAGAATGCCGATATGAGGGTGTCACAGATGTTTTAGGACACATCAGTGCCTCTCACTTGTATCACAGTTTATTCTCATGTCTTTGTTGCTCCTCACTTTATGTCGTATTTTACTTTGGGCCCCAAACGATCCCTGCTGTCTTCTGAGTCTGCAGCCGGGGGGAGCAGGACTGCATCAGCAGGGGATCAAATTTTAGAAAGGTAAATACACCAGTCTGTTGTCAGCTCTGCAAGGAGACAAGCTGCCTCTGGCCTTCCTGAGAAACAGAAATTCAGATCAAATTCAATGGAAGATGAAAGAAAACATGCGCACACACACACACACTCACAATAAAACGTACAGTAAACTATCCTGTATATAATACTGGAGCATCCAATTTTTCAGTTATTCAAAAAAATGTAGACGAAACCATGAATGTCAACGTTATTTTAAAGCCATATGTCCTCTGAATTGTTAATAGGTGTGGGTATATTACTATGATAGTGAACCTTTGATCAAACGAGTCAGTAAAATAACTATGAAATTAAACTCCTCCTCATTTCGCCGCCTTGGAGTCTCCTCGTGGCCCCCCCGGGGGCCTCTGGACTGCACTTAAAGCCCACTGGGCTGCTGCATGTAGTTATAGTTGAGTTTCATGCTCCAGCACCTGCCTCAAGAGAAGAACTTTTAAATGGATCTGTGGTCATACAAAATCAAAGTAATTGTGTGGAGCCGTCATGTTAAAGGGAAGAGCTTTGGAGTTCGGACACACTTGGTGACATTGACAGGATTAAAAGAAGAAATACATCAAGTCTTAAGGAAGTCATTATGACATAGGAGTTAATCTTTTGGGTCACGTGCTTCAACGAGATTTGAGCATGTTAAGTGGATCGGAAGTTTTGCGTCCCCTCTGAAGGGGTCAGGCACCGCCACACGCAATTTCCATATAATCCAATAGAGGGTACTGTTTAGTTTCCGAGCCGGAGCAAACACGCTTCTCCCGCCCTGATATCAGAATGCAGCTCCTGTCCTGCAGGCTGTGGCACATTCAGTTCGCCTCCTCATACGCTCCCTCGAATCGGCTGAAAAGCTCACACAGACATCATGACCTCCTTCAGCTCCATCCAGCGCTGTCCGCACGGTGAACCCTCGCTTGACTAATTCTGTTTCGCTGCCCGTCACTGCTTGTGAATGAATATGAGATGACATAACCATCTTATTTTTTTTCCTCTCTTTGTTGTCCAAATGCCAGCTGGAGTGTTAGTTTGCGTTGCTGCTGCTTGGTTCAACCTGTGACACATTTATCACGCCTCTTCAGAAACCACAGACATCAGATCGACTCCCACGCGTCTCGTTTCTCACGGGAGAGAAGAGGCTTTTATCAGAGCAATCGAGGGTTCGCCGCTCGTAAACACTAGCTTCTCCTCCTGTGGTGAGATTTCGAGTCATGCTATTTTTGTAAAGACAATAAACTGGATGAGAAATTTTGCCTAATAGGTCTGTTAGTGTCTCTGCTCTTCAGGCACCAACAGGTCCAGGATCAGGTGAGGGGGCGGGTGGTGTCACTGTCATTTGGCACGCAGCAGGGTCAAACATTCTGAAGCAGTCTGACAAGACGGCAAACACCAGCAGTGGGTGGGCCGCCGCTCAGCATGCTGGCAGACTGGAAAAGACTGAGGGAAAAACATTTATTTTCCCCCACTTCAAGAATACCAAGCGCACCTAAAAATGGAGTCAGCAGGGAGGCTCCACCGCAGGAGGCCTCCAGACAGACTTCACAAGCACCGCTTAGCAAAGTGGGGGACGGTGAGAAATACTATCTAATGTTCTGAAACGCTGCGTGGAAAAAAGGTAGAGATTCAATTATTCTGATGCCCAGGCTCCAGCGGGTTTGAGGAGTGGGTTTTATGCGGCTCAGTGTGGGGGCGGCGCGCTCGGCAGGCTCCGAACCTCACGTGGCTGCTGTTATGATTTCCACTTCTCTGTCAGGATGGCATCATCGCGCAGAAGACTGCTTTGATTCAGCCGCTCTATCTGTGTCACTGCCGATGAGATGAGCGTCCCCTCTCGGATCGGCCTCGAGTCCCGTCAAAAGTGCCAGAGTCAAAGACGTTACACATTATGTAGTAAAGCACGAGGGGCTGGCAATAACACGCCGGCTGGGAAATCAGTCACTGTTTAAAGATAAGTATGCAAAGGAGCGTCAGTCTGTCAGTCGGCCCACCTCTTTGGTTCAGACTGACATATATCTATAACTCGGATTGACTAGACACTGTACACAGAAAGTCATGGTGCCCAGAGGAAGAATCCTCATCACTCTGGTCAGTCACTGACTTGTCCTGTAGCGCCATCAGCAGGTCACAACGTAATCTGTGAGGTATCTCCACATTATGTCAGTGGACTGCCACAACATGTTGTTTAAGTTTTCATGGTTCCCAGTTGATGTGTCCCAAAGACTTTTTTGATCCTCTGGCTTTTCTTCTGGCACCAGTTACTCATCAGATGAAGGATAGATAATCATCATCAGATTGGCATTTCCATTTGTACAATATTTATGATTTACGACCAAGCTATTAGCATTCCCATCATCCTTAGCTGCACTTTATGTTTTGTTCCCAATTACCCAATGTTATATTAGCAGGCTGATCTAAGAGGGTAAACATGGTAAACATTATCAGCATGTTAACATCACTGTGAGCACATTGACAGCTTCACGGCCTGGCTGCAGACTGCCGTTTATGATTTTTCAATTAAAATGAGAAATGAACCAAAAAACATCCGCTTATACCTTCATTCTGCCTTTTGTTTTGTTCTGGCTCAGTGAAGGCCTGTTTTTGTCACAATGATGACGATGCTCAGGAAAGTCAGAGTCAACAATAATTACCTGTGTGGTACTTTCCGGGCACTGAGCAGCTAAATGAGAACATATTTCCTGTCACAGCAGCTTTGCACCAATGACAAGAATTTCTGTTTTGTCACTGTGAACTTGCAGGAATTTGCGTGACGTCCATTTGTTTGTGTCTTTGATGCATTCAAAGAGGTAAATGACGGTGGGTTTTCCCCTTTTCTTCCAGTGTTGTACACTGTCTCACCTCAACCAGCCTGCCTCCAGCTCTCTGTAAGCATCGATAAATGTGTTCCAGCTCATACAAAACGCTCAATGTTCATACTAAAATATCCTTCTAAAATAAGAAACATTACCGGTATACATCAGGTTATGGCCTTTCTGCAAGTTTACTGCACTCTAATGAAGTACACTAATTGACTGTACTCCCCATGTTGGCTGCACAGGGCCCGTCTGCCTCCCCCAGCCACTCCGTCTAATGGCACTGGAGAGTCTTGTTTATAGCAGCCCGATGCTTTTAGAGGCCATTTCCAGAGATGCGACCTGCTCTTTGCGCCGGGTTGTAAAAAGTGTGAATGGGAGACTAATAAAGGTGCAATTACAGCAATTGTGTGTGTGGTGTGATACTGCCGTTGAGTGGGATTGTATGTGTGCACCGTGCAGCTGGGGAGGTGGGCTGCTCCGATGCTTTATGATGATGATAATGGATTGTTGGGCCACAGGAGGGAGAGTTTCTGCACGGGGCTGCTGCTACCTGTCCAAGCACACGCTGACATACTGCAGTTCTTCAGGTCTACGGTTCAAGTAAGACATAAATAAATCTTTTTTTTAAAAAACTGACCGAGCTCAGACTCTTAACACTAAATACAATTAGCCTTTATTTATTCGAGCCCCTCAAAACCAGCTTAATGAAACAGACTCTTCTGAGATGGACACTTAAAGCTGTATTGATTTGACTTTCAGCTGGAGGGACATAAAGTTGAAATGTAGCCAGTGAGAACTGCTGCTGTCGGAGGCCAGAAAAAAGTGCGTCCCATAAGCGCAGCCCGTCCTGCGCGACAACAGAGCCTTTGTCACATATAGAGCCGCTTGTTGTTTTCTAAATCAGCGGCAGGAAATAAGAGTAACACACGGCTGAGAGGGCCAGAGCTTCACGTGAGTTACTGGTACTACGTCATGGCACATACATTATAAATGACCAGGCAAGGTGGAGACAGTAAATATTAAGAGGCTGACGTCTAAATTGTCAGAATTAAGCGCTCCTAAGCTTGTGAACTTCAGCCTTACCTCATGCTCTCCGGGGATATTAATAAATGCTAATGGTCAATAAAAGCCAAAACACCAAACTAGACGCGTGCACCCAGACACACACACATTTAATGACACCGAATACACACTCGCTTGGTACATGCGCTCATTTTTGCCCTTTAACAGAGCTTATGTGCTTACAGGGGATAATGTTCATTTTCATAAAATCACTGATGTTTCTATATAATTAAACTGCAGTTTGAGAACGAAGTCTTTCAATTACGACTCGTATCACGCTGAGATTGTAATTCCTCACCCCAGTGGTTCTCAAAGTGGAGCCCTTTGGGTGGGGGGGGGGGCGTTAAAAATGAGGAACAGTTTAATTTCACCATCATTTAATTGAACACATTACATTGTTAACTTGTAGAGCTCTCAGATGCGCAGTCAAATGCCAACATAATCCTCGGATTAGCAAAAATGTTTGACACGGTTCGACAATACCCGACAGCAAGTTACAACAAGCTGATCGTTGAGCCACTCAGATTAGTCTTTAATATGGAGGACGTCAACAGAAATGCCAAGAGATCATTAAGAAGTTGTTTCATATTATTTGCTTTCTTGTCCAGAGTTAGATGAGAAGAAGACCACTCATGTCTTTGCGTTACCTACAGAGCTGCAGGACGAGTGGAAAAAAAACACCAACCAACACCTCCACAGCTCACTTACTGACATTTCATATCTTATCTTTATTAATCCTGTACATGCAAAAATGCCAAGTTGTGGTTTCTACGTCATGTTGTAGCTATTTCTTGGCTTTTCTGTTAATCGCTCCCTGGCTTTAGCTTCTTACTGGCTCCAGCTGCAAGTGGTATCAACCGTCTCATCCATCTCTGGGCCAGAAACCGAACAGGCACATTTCCCAAAATGTTCAACTAAATTTTTACCCTCTTGGAAGTATTAAATGTACTTTGTGACGATTTGCCAGTTTAGAAAGCGGTGTCTTTATCTCGCAGGAAGTTTGCCCAAAGTACAGAAGGAACGCTCAGGGACGTCCAAGTTGGAGAAGTTTCACCATCTTGGGAGCGATCTCCTGATGAGATTTTAATGCTGGTAATTTCTGTGATGTGACTGGATGCCAGGAAGTTGAAGTGCCAGTTTCATGGGACCTCTGAGAATCAGTGTTTGGGTCTCTAAGTGCTCACACACAACAATCTGTCGAGCTATCTTGCTGTTAAGTAAAGGTTTCAGTCATCTACGCAGACCCTCGAGCAACAGTAAAACCTCTTGCATGGTTTCAGGAGGAGAAGAAATGGTTCTGAAGTTTCCAGGGATACAGAGAAAAGGCAGGCCTCCCTCTTGTATTATTTACACCATGAATAGTAATGTGAACCTTTACAAGAAGCTGCAACATTAACAATCTGTGGTCGGGTGTTAATAAGGACTCTCATACGACAGTGAAAACGTTTCTTCTTTAATCTGAATTGGTCTTTTTCTGTACATCCTCTTCAAAGTTTTAACCACATCGTCGGGGTGTGGATTCTGGATCCAAAACTGCTCCTTGTCCGAGGTTTTTCTACACTCATGCAGTCGTCCTGTTGTTGTGACACTGCCGTTCTTCACACTTAATGATGTGTGTTATCGAGCTCCGCACTCTGCTCAGTCTCTTTGAACAGGAGCTGCTGATTCGTCCTTTGGATCCAGTCGGTGCAGAAGAGTGACAGCGCGTCTCTCCGTTCCCTTCACTCGTCCTCTCCTTCCTTCCTCTGCTGACTGCAGCCTATAATTTGGAATGTGTATAATGGATAAATTAGCTGTCGCCCAATAAATCTGTGGGCAGGGAGCCATAGAGGTTCATGCGATGTGACCCAGGACACTGCGCTGTGAGAATAGCTGAGCGGAGAGGGACGAGCTGTGGGAGGACGGACCGCAGTGAATTATGGCTCCGCTGGGCCATAAACAACACACAAGCAAAGGGGCCTTTGAAGACTGTGAAAGGGTCAAATACGTAGTTAGAGACATTCATGTGTCTTTGGCATTCAGAGAGTTGCCTCGCATTTTGTGGCCGTCCGATTGAAAAAAAAAATGGAAGGAGATGAGACAGCTGGTGATATACGTGGGACATGTAGTGGACTTGATCTTAACTGAGTTTCCTGTGTTAATAACAATGGTTTCACTCTCAATATGCAAAATGCCTCTAATCATTCTTTATTAGTAGGCTAATTGATGAAAAAACAGCGTAATCTCTAAATATTCACCCTCCTCCCTGTCTCTCTGTGCGCCTCATAAACACCCTGCCGCTGATGAATATATGTGAAAAACATAAGAAGGAAACCTCCAGAAGAAAGTCTTCCAACAGCTGTCTCTCAGTGTTTATTTGCATCCAGCATGGTAGACACATTGAAGATGTATTTAAATACCAGGTCTTAATGGATGAATGAAGTCCAATCGCTCAAGACTGATGTTAATATCAGGTCTGAACGGGACCTTGTTATATTTGTTTTGTATAGTATTGATGGCTTGTATAATTGTAACATCATAGTGGTCAGTAAACCCACAATGCACAACCTGCCACTGTGTTTGAGTGTAGTACAAGTAAAATAAAATGTGACAGAATGATATTAAGCACATCAGAATGACCACAAGGACAACATTTCTCCTCTGCTCATACACCACCTCCTCACTGAGAGGTCTTGCATGCTCATGTCTCCTGCAGGTAAACAACATGTCCCTGTTCTTCTCCTGCCATTAATCATTGTAATGTCTCGGTGTTGTTCCTTCTCCTACTCCTGATAAATCAGAATAACTTGTGGATTTTATTATTCATTTTATGTGTGTGATATATTTAGTTACCTTTGGAGGTTTGCTCATCCATCCTGGCTGTCACATGTGATTTCACAGCCAACACGTTGTTCTGGGTTGAAATAAGAGCGATAAAACACCATAAAGCACGATGACATTGCACCAGCTTAGAGACAGCATCCTGCCAATCACATCACTCTCATTTCATTGTTGCCAAGTTTGACATTATTGCAGCAGCATGAGCAATGAAGTCAGTCAGGACAGAGATACGAGTCTCTTACAGTTCTTCACAGAGTTTTGTGTAACTATATGGTGCTTCACTGTCCTTCCTCATTTAGAAAAAGATATGTTTTGTTTCTATATGTTTTCTGTTTACCACCTAATTTTTAAAAACAATAAAGTTTTTTTTACAGAACTTTTCAGTCGTATTTTTTTCAGTGCAAAATGGCATTTTCTATAAATCCATAGATTCATTTCTGTTGCTATCCAACGAGGTCATCATGGTCATTCAGCCACAGATGCAAGTCGAGGTCAGAATGATTTCTCTGGACGCAAATACCCACCAATGAAATTCCAGAAATAATTAATTAACCACTCCTGAAGATATGTTCCAGAGAATATTCACGAAATCTGGAGATTTAATGCAAAGAAAGTCACATTTTGCGATATTTCCATTTTCCCTGCTGAGCTCCAGTTTCACATCAGCGATATTTTTGGGGGGGGGGGGATGCAGCTTTAAGTTTTATCGTGAATATCACATTTTTTGGAGCCGCACTCTTCAAACATTCAGAAGTCGGGGAAGCTCTGAGCTCAACCTTTCTGACTGATGTGCAGACGAGACGGAGAGGGTAAACATGTGGTTCAGCATTTCTTTCTGTTTACCCAGCAGCTTGTTCTCTTTAATCCAAGATGTGAGATGTGCTAACACAGTCCCAACACCTGCTGAACTTGCTGGAGCGTTGTGGTGCCTCCAAGGCTTATTGCATAAAGTAAAAATAAAGTACAAAATAAGTGTTTTTTTTATGTAGGTCATGCAAAAACCAGGCTCTACGAGTACGTTTTTTTTTTTGTTTTTTTTTGCCACAAATGGTTCCCTGAATTGAGTTCCACTCTCATCTGTCAGAATGAATACTGTGCCTAAGACAGTCCACTTGTAAATATGGCAAAGTGAGGGATAAAGTCTGGGCCTGTCGAGCAGGTACCAGCTCTTCTCTGCAGTGAAGCCGCCACAGAATCAGCAGCGCTCGCAGGCAGCAGAGGAGCCGCCTCCTTATCAGTTAATGGACGAGTGCACGGGAATGTCGGCCTGTTCGCCGCGCCGACATTTAAACTGATGAGTCTCCAGCCCAAACACGGGACTGTCAGACGGGCGGGGAGGCGAACACTTTCATCCCAAAGATAATAAAAATACATGGGGGCAGTAAAGCCAAGTATGTGATCGACTAATCTCCGGCATTCTGTGGTGGTGTGGAGTCCGAGGGGGGGGCGAACATCCCAGAATTGATTGCTAAAGCTTTTTGTTTGCCTTGCATGCCATATTGTTATCTCCCATTAAAAGAGTGTGTACAGAGACTCGTACTCGGACATAAATCACGAGGCTTGGGTTCAGTCAGGCTTAAGAAGGAGTAATCAATTATACTGTAGCAGACAGAGAGGAAGAGGCTGAGCTTGCACTCCGGGCTGCTCTCATTATCATAATCATCCCCCTTAAGTGAGAGTCAAACACGGAGACAAGAAAACTCATGAACCAACACGTCTGACAAATAATACAAACTGAGGACAGTACCTCTGAATTCACAGAAAAATTAAGTTCCTCGATGGCTTTAAATAATTTATGCAGAAATTCATGCATCGACAAGTGTTTGCTGTTCAATGAGAGCTGCAGAGACATTTTGTAAAAAAATGTTTTGATGAGTCAGTGACCATGTTCAGTCATAGCTGAAAGAGACTTTTAATCATCGGCTTAACTGTTGATGTAATATAATGTGAAGAAATAAGTAAATCCACATCAAACTTAAAAGAGCCACTTTAAAGACTGATCAACGTCACTGCTCTGCTTACAGAAAACTACTCATCCAACACAGCATGATGTCTTGTTTGGTACCTGGAAAGTGAGATTTCTAATTTACAGTCTGCAAATTTCTGAAATGATAGTTTGGAGATTGCAAATCTTAAACAAACGTTACAGATTAGAGACATGGACTCTGACACGGCATCCGTATAATATCGCTTCAATAAAGTTGGCAGCATGTTGGAAACCGCTGCCTGTTTACACATCTGGCAGGCATCGAACTACATTAGTGTTCAAGTGACAGTTTTCATTTTATTTCTGAACATCCCACAAACAGAGTGTCCAAAATTCACTGGAAGTTTTGATATGAACTCTTCTGAGTAAAATATCTGGATTTTAAGCTGTGCTATGTTGGTGTTGGACGTATAACCTAGCATGCTGCTGAAATCCAGGCTGATGTTTGTCACTGTGATGGACACGTTTCACATTACACAAAGTCAATGACATCAATTACTTCAGCTTTGCCATAATAGTTTCACTACATTATGATGAGTGAAAAAAAATATAACGACAAACTTTAAGTCCCAAATTTGTAAATGCACTTGAATAAACACAGAGGGCATATTAATGTGCCCTGATTGTTGTTGCCTCATTAAATAAAAAAAGCAGTGTTTTATGAAGGTGAGGTGACAAAAGCAGTGTATCAGCAGAGAGAGTGAGCCGCCTTTGTCCTCGGTAATGAGGCACCGAGCTGCTAATTGAAGGATCATATGGGACTGAGGGTGCGAGGTCCCTCTAACAGATGGTAGGAGTCTTGAGTCAGATAAATAAACCAGCAGCCCAGCGAGGAGACTTCACCATGTGAGGGAGCCTCACGCCAGCATCACTGACAACTTGGTTACAACATAAAAGTGTATCGTGTCAGTGTATTTGTTATGAACTCACAGACCACTGTGTTTGGCTCCGGAAGAGCAATAAAAGATGATGGAGGGCAGCCACCACTGCAAAATCCCTGTGAGGGGGAAAAAGACTGTCATGATGACAAGAGTAGACAAAGGATATAGATTTTCTGTTGTTGGCCCTCAGCCGTCAGATCTGGACAGCAGGGATCTCTGCTGATTGGATTGTTTTATGCTAATGCCAGTCTCACATGCTGTCACCACACTTGGGCTCCGACACCAAACACAGACACAGTCAGTTGACTTCCTTTTTGCCTCAGAACTTGTGAAATCATTACTACAAGTTTGACAAATGAACATGAACAGAGTGTTATTCTGTGATACCATTAGGAATATATTTCCTCCATTTTAAAATGTAATCAACAAGAGAGCAAGGGGGGCTTTTATTGCCCAGTGTTAACTCAACGATAGTTTTGTTGAACAAGCACCAGCAGGAAGGAGATTTAAAGATGGACTGGAATTTTTTTTAAAAGCTAAAAGACATCCTTATAGAAACTGTGATTGGACTCTCCACAGTTAACACGGCTCTGGAAGACTGTGTGGTGTTTTACATAATGAACAATCCTGCCGTTTACATTTCAGTGGACTCTCCTGGTCATACTTACTGGGAACTGGAAACAACAGCTTTTTAGAGAATGATTTGGAGATAACAGACAGATTTTGTTAGCACACATTTTCAGACTGAAAAGTTAAAAAACTTAATTCATTTCAAAGCTCTTACACACGTACTGCTTATTTGCCTGATTGGACCTGTGTGACGTGGATGCTGCTGCTGTGTGTGTGTTTGTGTGTGTGTGTGTACACTGTGCTTGTTGTTGACAGAGAAGTTATACCTTCATCATTCTTATGAAATTTTGGGGTGTCATGCAATTAAAGCTACAAAGCTGTAAAGGTGTAGTCTGCAAAAATAGCATCTGGGTTAGAAGAAGTTTCTGGGTCCAAACAGAGTTTCTCTCTTCGTTCATTTGGATTCTTCTTCCCCTCGTGTGGTTATGTTTTCCCAACCAATTACAAACGACAAATTCCAACGACATTTGAAAGCTCATCATATATAAAACAATAATTTATTATTCCTCTCATTTTACAAGACATCAAATTGTGTGGCTAACTAAGGATTTGTTAAGCTGTTACTCTGTTCAATACATGAAACCCTAGGAAAGCAAAAGCGACTACAATGTGTGCTTTAACAAACACAGACATTTAAATTTCAATGTGAGAAACAGCTTTCTCTAAAGACACGAACATACACGATGATATCACGTTATGATGTTCTACTTTATGTAACAGATGGTACATCGCTGGTGGTATTAACTTTGGGAAATCAGCACCTTTTGAGAGAAATTAAAACAAAAAAAGTGGATTTGTTACAAAAAATGTATTTTTTTAATTTACAAAAGTCCTTTTGAAAAGGGTTACTTGTTCTACCTTGCAGGAAAATAGCATTGTTTCCATAAAAGCATTAAGTATGCATAACAGTAAAATACTGATAAGAGATATATAGTACGAACAAAATAATGTAAAATAGTGTAAATGCTGGCTGTTTATGTGTGGCACACGATCTTTACACACTTTCAAAACCTTCCAAAAAAGTCAAATATTGTGTTTTTGTTTCCAAAATTATTCAAAAGAGCAAGCACAAAGGTAGAAAAGACAATTGAAAGAATTTGAAAAAAGTTTCCAAAATCATCCTCGTGTCCCATTCAGTCCGACCACCATCTAAAAGGACCTTCTCTTCACCGCGCAGGTGGAAAATGTTCACCCAGGAAAGGCGCTCCTTATTTCCTATTTACAAAAAGTTGCCACATTGAACGAGGCAGGAATCTCTACCCCAACTGGTAGTGTCCTATGTACAGTCCGTCACTCTCCAGCGCCTCCTCCTCTGGCTGACCTGCCCTCCGAGCTCAGAGCAGGACTCACACTGTGGTCACAGACAGGAGTGAGTTGTAAACCCTCGTGCCGTCTGGTGACTTGGTGCCGTGGGTCAGCAGTTCCTGGATGGTCATCCAGTTGTCAAATATTTTCTTGTTCCTCTTTTTCATCATCTTTTTGTGGCTGAGTTCGATGATGTTGGGCTCCTTTTTGTCCTCCGGGCCGTCCTGCTCCTTCAGACAATCGGCTCGGCTCTGCTTCATGAACTCTCGGCGCTGCCTCTGCTCTTTGGCGCGGACTGCGTGCTGCTTCCTCTCCTCTTTGCTCCAGTAGCGGCCCATCTTCAGCTCACTTATGGCGTCGTCGTCTGTGGTCATGCCGCTGCGCTCCTCGTGGATGCGCAGCGCTCGCTCCCTCAGCAGCTTGTCCCGGACCGGTCGCTTGGTGATGTAGCGCGTGCCGTCACTGCGGATCTTCACCTTCCACTCCATCTTGGGCTCCAGGTCGTTGGGGGAGATGGGGTCCCTGCACATGCTGACCAGACTCATCTGGCTCTGGGCGTACTCCACGGCTGATTTCTGCTGGATCAGCTGCATGTAGCTCTGGTAGTGCTGGGCGTGGGCGGGGATGTGGGCGTGCTTGTAAGGTGAGTGCTGCTGGGAAAAGCTGCGCCCAGATTTACTGGACTCTCCCAGCTTCCTCTCCTTGCTCTCTGCCTGCTGGGCTCCATCTGGATCCTTGGAGGAGCCTCTGCTCCGGCTCGGACCGCAGGCCTCCTGGACCGGCGACAGGAGAGGTTTGAGCATCCTGCCGTTGGAGCCGGACGCCCCAGCCGGACCCTGATTCTCCGCTCCTCGACGCAGCGAGTTGTCCGGAGACAGCTCCAACGTGAGAGGGGTGCTGCGGCAGCTCTCTCCGGTGTTGTAGGCGCTGGAGCTGTCTTTGTCCGACTTCTCCGGCAGCTCCGTAATGTCTGAGAGCTCATGGCGGCGCGCATCGATGCTGGTGTTGTAGTTGCGGAAGCCGCTGTTGTGGAGCATCCAGGACTCGCGGCACTGCTCCCTCAGCAGCTGCATCTTGTGAGCACGGACGATGTTAAGACACTCCAGCTCGATGGTGCGCAGCTCCTCGTTGAGCAGCTCCAGCTCTTTGTCCACGCCCTCCTGGTCCTGACCTCCCGCCCCGCCCGCCTGGTAGCACAGACTCTGGGCTCCGCTGCTCCTCATCTGGCACTTGAGCTCCAGGAGTTCTCTGAAGCGCTCGCACTCATCGGCCGGGATGCCGAGAAAGTCGGCGTCAGCATAGTCTGCGGAGATGAACGACTCGCTGCTGAAGGGCAGGTCCGTGCTGCCGAGGGTGTCCTGGCTGTAGGTCAGCTTTCTGCAGCTGCCCAGCGTGTTGGAAGCCGTCGTCTGGTCGTCGCCGAGGTTCTCCTGCTCCGAGCTCTCGTCGTTCCGCGTGCTCTCGTCTGTGCGACCGACCCCGCTGTCCTTCTCGTGGTGGTTGGACAGCAGCGTGGCCGTGTCTGTGGTGCCTCCGTCTTCCTCGTGCTTCTTCTGGAAAGACAACAGAATGACTCAGAGGTGCATCCTAGGAGGGAGGAAGGCCAGTGACGTGAGTGGAAACAACGCAGTCAACCGAACATATGATTTATGGCACGCCACCTCACAGGACACTGTGCAACTGTCATGTTATGTGACAACAATGATTGGACCCCTCCAGATTTTATGTGTAAAATACAATAATAAAATCTGATCCAACTTCCCCTAAAACAGAAAGACAACTAACAAAAATCAAACCAAAGCATAAACGAAATGTAAAAGCAAATTATGTTTAATATAAAGTCTGGTCATTATGCAGTTTTGTCATTCCTGATGTGATCCTGTGTAATATTAAAAAGTGGTTTTATGTAATTTATCTACAACTAACTATTTGTGAAACCTTTCAGTCTTAAATGGATCTATAAAAAGGTTTCACATTTTAATACAGTGATAATGTGGTTTCCATATGACAGTCATTTATTTTTTTCATAGAAAGAGAAAAAATGTTGCTAAAAACAGCTGAACAGCTGTTCCCCTCCACGGAGCTGGCTCGGCCAAAATAATCTATAGATGAGTGAACGCGTTGGAGCAGATTGATTGTGCTGCTCAGCATCTTCACGCCGCGCCGGCGTGTGTCTGCACGTGCGCGTACCTGCTGCAGCATGCTGGCAGTGAACTGCATGGCCTGATGGTGCTGCTGCTCCAGCATGTCCATGTGGAGGTCATCCAGGAAGTCGTTCCTGTCATCATCCATCCAGCCCTCGTCCAGCTGAGACGCAGTGTGGAAAGGAGACGCCTCATTAGATGCAAATATTTTAACGAAATGTCTGACTTAGAAAACATGGAGAATTGACAGCAAATCGACAGTCTAACTCTTGTTTGGGAATGAAAGCAGAGGTTTCTTTGAAGGACTCAAATGTGAGGCTTTAACATGAAACACCTTGTTGTTTTTAACCTTCACTGCGGTCACACCCATAATGACTTTCTGCTTACCTGGATCTCTGGTCTGGCCACCAGCAGAGAAATATTCTGGTTCCCCTCACTGGTCAGCAGCACTACAGCCTCCTCGCGGTTCTGGATCTCAACACCATTGATCTGGAGGGACAGAAGGATGTATTGAAAGCTCTCTAAATATCTACACTGAGGATTACATTTAACTCTAACCACCACTTCTTCTGAACATAGGTACATATGGTCTCTTTAAACACTGCTGATTCAGTTACAAGCAGACAATTAGGTCAAATCATGAAATGTATAGTGCAGAGACAAAAATGACTGCAGTGATCTTACCTGAATTATTTTGTCTCCTTCTCTAATCCGGCCGTCCTTCGCAGCGATGCTGTTTGGATCAATCTAAAGAAAAGAGTAAACATGAAGGAGTGAGATTAAAGCGAGAGCTTGAAGTCAACATAACTGCTGCTATTTACTCTGTGCTGAAGCAGACTTGAGAGCCACATACCTCACTAATGTAGATCCCAGCTTCATCCTCATCATCAGTCCTGTAACAGATCGTCAGGCCCAGCTTGTCTTGGATATTGGCTCGGTACAAATCCACTTCCTGGTGAGACACAGACACAAATGAATGTCCCGTACATCTGAAATTGTTGCCGTTTTTTTCAGGTTTGAGCAGAAAATGGCTTTATATTTGCTCTTTCTGGACAGACTGAATATATTGATGACAAAATGGGATCATAGAGCAACAGTGATCCATCAATCACTGTAATGAATCTTTCAGCTGGACGCAGGGAGCCACTGGCTTTCTTACAGGCCCGGTGACAGAATGAGAGATGACGCGGTGGACTGCAGACGGCCAGAGCCCCGTTTTTCACTTGTCAACACCTGTAATCTCACAGATACAGATAAAGATACGAGCGGCGCTGCTCTCTGAGGGCAGAGGACGGGCTCGGTGAGGGTTAATCCTCCAAAAACTGTGTCGCTGAATACTGAAGAGTATCTGAAAGGAATAGTTTGAGGAATTATATTCACTCCTTCTTCGCAGAGAAAGTGGAAAATCGATAGCACTCATGTCTGTATGGTGAATGTGAAAGAATACAAAAAGTGAGGTGCAGAAATGATGACTTTTACTTTGATGGGGGGGGCTTGTGTCAGACTGTCTTCACCTGCTGCAGAGACTCTTACCAACTTGTGACTTTCTCATAAGAACTGACAACGATTCAGCAACTTAAAAAAAAAGAACGAAGCCAAATCTAATGACTTATTGGACAGACCTGAGATTTGTGCCTCTCTGGACTGTGTTCATTGAAAAAAAAATACACTGTCCACAGTTTATTACAGCGTATGGATCCTATGCATTCATGTTACTTCAGCCCCACAATCTACATAAAACATTTCTGAAATTGAATTAGATTTGAATTCACATTGATGACATGATTAGAGACTAGCTAGAATAAGTGAGGTTTAGTGTGACTTTAAAGCTTGTTTTAAAAAACTAAATTAGACTCCAGGGAAGAAAGAAAATAAATATGTCTCAAAATAGATTTATTCTATTGTATTTTACAGTTTAAACCTGCTGAAACATTTACAGACAAACTAAGAAAACATCACCCCCAATTAAAATGAGCTTTATTATAACCAAATCCTATAATTTCCAATTAATTCTTGTGGAAATGAGAAACACCTTCATGAACAGAGTCACACGACATGAAATGCCACAAACAACGCGACTGGATCGTTGGTCAGCCCTTCTTCTCTCACACTGAGTCACTCTGTGAGGACACTGAGGGTTAGTCAGTGTTTGTCTGCTCTGCATCTGCCCTGAACCTGCTCACAGGTCCACTATGACTGTTATTAATATCAAGCAGTAGGTGGCTGGGCTTTAATGGGAGGGGGTGCAGGGTCATCAGAGGTCAATGGAGGAGCACAGCAGAGACTCGCAGCCTCATCATGGTCTCATCCAGGCATTGTTAGTGCGCATTGGCAGATTCATCACTGCAGACCTTTTATCTGTGCCATCTAATTATCCACCGGGCCTCATCTCCACTGCGTAGAGGAGCACAAGACTTATTAGGCCTTGTCACTAATAAGTAATGATGCACCGTTGTGCATCTGCTGAAACAAACCAGCAAACTCGATTCCTGTCTGGCCTACATCTCAGAGTCTGTATGTAGAGAAGAGTGCCCCATCAATAACTGTGCTAGCGAGGCCATCGGACTGGAGACACAGAGGCGACCTCGGGTAGCTGCTGTCTGCATGTAGATCTTCATTGAAGGGGAAGTGGAGGAGAGGGAAGGGAGCTGATGCTTACCTCGTACTCCAGCTCCTCGCGCTCTATGTCCTGCTGTATGCCCTCCAGGAACTCCCCGGGGTCAAAGTAGGCATGTCCTGGAGGGTGTCTGAGAGGAGACAAAGAGCGTAAGACGAAGGGGAGTGCAAATTCAACACACACACACCCATTTCTGACAGGGAAAAGAAAAAGCATTTGCTAACACATTTGTCAATCTCGATGTAATTTTGCCCCAGAGTCTGAAAATTAAATGAGAAGTAGAGAGGAAGTAATAGGAACTCAATCTCGAATCAGATATTCAGAAACTACACCCAGGGGCCAATCACACATTAACACGCTGTGCTAATAATTTGACTCAGAAATCAATTAAAGAAACCACAATTATTCATTAAAGGGCAACTGCTGCTGCCAGAGTGCAGCATGCAGCCAGACTGTCTGAGCTCCAGGGCCACACACACACACACGCGCGCACACACAGAAACAATAGATGTAATTTAGTGAGTATGCAAATCCAAATGAACTGAAGCATCATGTTAATGCGGCTGTGTGCCCGGGAGGAGCTGTCATCTCCCACAAGTGACATTTTCCCCTCAAACTTCAGACACATCCAGCGTGATCACAGCAGTGTGGTCTGGAGAGGAAGATAAGGTGTCGCTTGCCTCATTAACTATTGAGGTGAAAGGTCTGATTGTGTCTGAGAGCGAGGTGACCTTTTTAAACACAGCTGAGTTCTGACACTCAGGAAACAGCGAGTTGTCCTCGTTAAAAGCAGATTCTTTGGAAACACGTGTTTTTCTGTAACCAGAGCTGCACTGCAGCTGAACTGGTTTCAAGTTCAGTTTCATGAAGTCGGTTTCTATTATCACCATTTCGTCTTCCATTGCCAGGATCGCGAGCCAAACAGCGGAAAAAAACAGGATGCATGGTACAAAGTAATGCCTTGTGGCCTTGTGGTGATGCTGGCAAGAGTCCAACAACACAGGTGTGTCACATTTTCTGCTCTCTGGAAAATCACCAATCTCTACTCTTGATAGCAGAGTGTTTTTTAATCTAGTTTCACACACTTTCACAAACAATTATTCAAGTAGTTCAAACTGTGGTTCTGTGCATATACACCACATGGATGCAGATATAGGACACAGCTGCAGATAAAGAACTGCTCTACCAGGAGAGTTGTCCATTATGCCATGGCAACCTTAAATAAAACTCCCTGCTGACCTGTGTGTAATGTGTGTGTGTGTGTGTGTGTGTGTGTGTGTGTGTGTGTGTGTGTGTGCACAGGAAACACGTGTGGGGCGTGAATGTATATATATGACCATGTATGTAATGTGTGTATCAGTATTTGGTGTATGTGCTAGTGGTTGCTGCTAGTGGATGACTGAAGAATCGGTGCCCACTTTCAGCGGGGAGTCGAAACTTACTCCTCTGGAAGAAGATACTCCTCCAGCTCTGTCATGGGGGGTGAAGAGGGGGGCAGATTCGTAAGGGCCATGATGTGCTGGAGGGTGATGTCTGTCTGGGTGCTGATGTCCGAGACCTGGGAGTCAGCGGCCAGTTTGGGATGCGGGGCCCGGCGCAGAACCTGGACCACGATGGGCTCCTTGGCGGTGCGGAAGGCCTCCACCGCCTGGTCGTGGGTGGCTTTGGAGAGGTCCTTGCCATTGACCTGGAGGAAGGAGGGGAGAGAAACTCATCAGTTGCTTTTCTTCAGAAAGGAAACAATGATTATCCAGATGTAATCGTTATCTCTGATGATTGGGGGCTCACACGAGGCGCAAACTCAGCAGCAATATTATGTTGGAGAAATGACTCATTATTGCCTCAGCTTGTTTTACAGAGTCACAGTCGGACCAAGCAGAATAAGACCTTCATTAGGAAGAGTCTCCCTCTAATTAATCAAGGTCATTAGCTGAGACTGCATGGAGGAGCCCTCATTTAGCTAAGTAATTTCTCAGCAGAGGATAAATTTGACCTCTCGTCAGAGACGGTGGAGTGGGTGTCGCAGCGTTAACCTGA
>JBAJHX010000096.1:23431648-23444773 GCA_037176925.1 Amniataba percoides
GTGTGTGTGTGTGTGTGTGTGTGTGTGTGTGTGTGTGTGTGTGTGTGTGGAATGAGCACACTTCCAAGTGCGTCTTAAAATCTGCACATTTTGTTCTTTTAACTGACTGGACAGAAGCTGGAAAACACAGCGGCCTTTATTTTACCACAGTGCGCGAGCTTACTGAGGATTACAGAACAAACAGCTAAAAACTTAATGCTGGATGAAAGAGACACCACTGTTTACTTTGGCCTAATCTGATTTCAGCAAGGGACATTGTGTTATCCACAGCCGATCAATTAACAACTCAGATCACTTCCAGTCCTCTCCGCCGTATAATGAGCCTGACTGAAGGTGTGAAGCTGCTGAACTTCACTTCACTCTGAGTATCGTTTCTTCTAAGCTCTTTAACAATCACCCGTTTCATCCTTTGTGTTTTGGAATAAGCTCTGAAAAAATATTATGTAAAAGCTTAAATGGATTGGATGATTTTCTCTCTCTGGGATTTATTAGTAAAACTCCTTCATCCAGCAGCAACCTGCCGTCTCTCCTCCACAAACGGAGCCGCAGACTCAACGCTAATCTGCAGAGGCCTTGAAGTGAAAGCAGACAAAGTTTTATTGGTGCTGTGTGTGGCGTCCTGACACCAACAACTTACATTTATCTGACTCGTGAGTAAAATTTACCACAAATAAACATTCAGCTGCTGAACAGAGCTGGCAGCCTGGACTCCAAGATATGAGAACAGAGGTATGAGGGAAAGTTAAAGGTGCAGTTCACGGAGCTGATACCAGGGGTGTGTCATGCTCCATTAGCACCGTTCTCTCACTCCCCTGCGCCAGGCTGCCCCCCACCTCAGTCCAAACCCAGCAGCTCCTCACACAAGCACAGACCCACACACAGTAAACACACACCTATTTCCTGTGAGGGCTGACGGCAGCTTTGTTTGTTCAAGTCAGCAGAGTCAAGTTTGCTCCGACAGCGATCAAACAGGGCTGCACAGAGAAGGACTGTGAGGGAGCAGCCGAGGGGTGAACATCACTGTATCACACGCAGAAACTACGATGAGCAACAATATCTCTCCTGAATGTCCAAACTCCACAGAAGCTCTCACTGGCACACAAAACAAGGCTCTGACTGAGAAGAGGAGCTCCTGGTCAGCACACCGCCGGGAGAAGCTCCTCTCACAGCCTCGTAACGAGAAATCATCATTCAACAACAAGTTGGAGCTATTGAATGTCCATCGGCCGCACATGTTTTATTCATTATCGAGCTGTGTGCACAAATAACGCACTAACAAGGTGCCTGTACACTCATTTTATTGTCAGCAAACTCTTAATTGTGTACCTACTGTGACAGTCAGGTTAATGCACTGCTGCTCTTGTAAAAGAGTAGCTCATTAATGCAAATTAATAGCAGTGCAATAAAGGAAACAAATATTTTATTTTAGAAAATATGACTCCATCCCAAACCTCATTACAAACACTGACTCATCCTCACACCACAAACTAACGTCTATGACTCAAGTATAGATTTAGAAATGTGCTGACTTTGTATTTTGGCCTTGTTGTTCGAGGACATGGATTCATTCAGGTATTTATAAAGAGCTGGTTTGGAGTATCAGACTCATTTGTTTTGATGTATTCATGACATCTACATGTACATTGGTACATTGAAGCGTGATATGGGATAAACTCTTCTATGACTCTACATGTAACTTTATATCGTGCTATAAAGCGAAACAGTACATTTCCTGAAACATCTATTGCAAAATCTAATGGAAATGTTTTTGGT
Organism: Amniataba percoides; assembly: GCA_037176925.1. Classification (NCBI taxonomy): domain Eukaryota; kingdom Metazoa; phylum Chordata; class Actinopteri; order Centrarchiformes; family Terapontidae; genus Amniataba; species Amniataba percoides. The sequence continues at coordinate 23,433,422 of JBAJHX010000096.1, forward strand.
TAATCTACTCAAATACTCCAGGTATATTTTCACACCGATGCAAAAACCCTCTGTGGTCTTAAAGGCAAACTTACTGCATCCTGATAAATAAATCTGTGTGCTCATTTGTAGTTTGGTTTGCACAATCGTATGCTGCTTCCCCCCCCCTTTCATCCAGCTGCATTGTCAGGATGTTGTTATATCTCTGTTTCGGCTGCGATCCCTCCTTGTCATTTGCTTTGGACTGACAGTAAGTACACGGGGGCTCCTGTGAGTGCTCCCTTGTGGCAGCCGGCCACCTGCTCCAGTGTTTAACAGATGTGACGGCACACCAGGGCTGATCTTAGCCGTTATTAAAAACACACAGTGTCAGGCTCCAGTGGCCGCGCTCGCCGCTGGTGATCCCTGCTTTGTCTCTGTACGCCGTCTGTGTCAAGCCTCATTACGGGGACAGGGGCCGAGCTGCACCGTCGCTGGTTCGCTTTCTGGTGGCTGCTTTGATGACAGGGGTCTCTGAAGGTGGGACAGGGGGGCAGAGGATTGTGGGGGATGAGGGGCTGTCTTGTACAAACATTTCCATCTAATTTTTCTGTCTGTCTGCTCCTGGAGGATGTCATACTGAGACCATCTGCCGCTACAACAACTTGGCTTCTTGAGCTGAGCATGACATCTTTGGAGCCTTCAATCAGAAATATGGCTAATTAGGCAGTGGCACTTGGAAAGTCTCAGATAGAAAATGTTCCAGCGGCCTCATTTGTAAACTTCTATTGCTCAGCGGATCAATCGTTTTCAGTTTAAGATGCTGTTCCTATGTGGGGAACAGAGAGAGAGAGAAAAAAATCAACAGACAGAGACAGATACAGAGCTAAGAAAGCAAAGGATTTAGCAGACAAACAATAGAGCAGATCAGCTCGCCGTGGATCAGAGCCACAACGGTGAGCTTGTGCGGAGGCTCTAATTAAGCCGCAGGTCCTGTAAGAGCTGCAGCACGGCGCCACGGCCATTACAGAGTGCTTCTGGAGAGATTTAGAGCCCTCGGACTGTCAAACAGAGTTTTCAAGGCCTCTACCTTGAAGTGCCTGACAAAAGCAGCTGAGCTTACATCTCCACATGGTGCTTACCTTTAGCTTTGAAGAAAGGGCCGAGGGGTTCACTGCTGTCAGAGGGGTCAAGTTTAAAAAGGGAGCACTGAGCCTGCCGCAGCTCAGGCCTTTAATGAGCCAGACGAAAAGGGAAAACGCTTATCTAAAATGCCACAATGGCCGCGTTTAATAGGCCCTAACCATGTTTGATCTGCAGTCTGCCTCTACTGGCCATCAGCGCTGCAAACAAAACTTTGCAGAGGTGCAGTTCTTTTGAGAAAATAATGCACAAAGACGCTAAAGCTCATCATTCCTTCTTTTCAGATAGACTCCCAAAATTACCAGGTCAAGTGTGTATTTCTAATCCAACCAGGTTTGCCTGCAGGTAAAAAATTATTTGCAGCCTGTTGACTTTCACAGAGCAGTATAAAACCATATTCTCCACACATCCAACATGGGAGCTGGAGCTGAGGTGTTTAATGAACTGGAAAGATTTCAAGTGCTCATGGATTATTAAGTCCTCAGAGGGATGACTGGGAGAGCAGAGTGGGCGCTGTGCCAGGCGCACTGATCAAGAGGATCTGCCTGCATTATCAGTGAGGAGAAATAAGACCTCCCAGAATCCCCCCCCCAGAGGTTCAGGCCAGGGGGCATGCCCACACAGATTTCACTTACCACAGAAAAACACAACACTATAGAAGGTTTATGTGCATGCTTCACAATGTGCTCATCAAGAACCAGCAATAATGTGTGATGGTGAATGATCAGTCATCATCAGACCGTCATCACAGTATCACAGCACAGCGTTGAGATCTGCATTCATAACTGTGCCCGACAGCTTCAGCACTGTTTGTGAAACCTGCAGACAATAGAAGAGGTTTGTGCTAAAAATCAAACCACATCTACAAAAGCTTCACATCGACCTGCAACACTCAGAGATTCACAGTTAATCCAAACATGGCGTGTCAGGTGAAATTAGCCTGAGCTCGGTCATCATTAACCGGCACTAGTAGCTGTAGGTTATGAATGCAGCTTCTAGCAAGACGTATTCAATGATTACACGCACAAAGTGTGTCAGAGGGCTGGACTGCTCGTGTCTGCTCTGTAATATGTGCTGTCCTACGTTGATCTCTGTGGTATAGTTGGCCAAAGGCCATGAACCAGTCGACAGCTGCAACTTATGAAAAGCTACAGACATCCAACCTGAGCTGTGCTGTGCCTGAAGAGGAAAACCTTTATTTAACTTTCATATACATACATATATATCACTGCTTCAAGCTGCTCATATTTTTTGATCTGCTGCTTTTATCCCTTTAATGTGGATATATGCTGAACATCTTTGGGTTTTGGATGGTTATGTAAGATAAAACAGCACATTTGAAGACAACATGTGAGCTCTGGAAAACTGCGATGGACATTTTCCTGACATTTCATAGATAAAATGAGCAATCAATGAAGTGACAAACAATCTACAGATTGATAATGAAAGAAACCTGCAGCCCTAAAGAAACAGGACTGTAGGTTTCTTTCAATGGATCTTCCAACCACATCTCTATCATAAATTCCTGAAATAGAAAATTCAGTCCCAGTGCGGCAGAAATCATCTGTGTTATCTCTGCTGTCACGGCGGGCAGCTGATCGGCTTGTCTGAGGGCAGCAAGATGACAAATGACTCGTCATGTTAAACCCAGCACACAGACTCTCTGCAGAGCCTCAGACGGAGCAACTGACAAAAGTAAAGACTGCTGTGAGACGAGCAGACGCATGTGAGCGGCCTGCCAATCCAGGATAACTGACAGGCAAGACGACACTGTGACCGAGGAGAAAGCGGAACAAAAGAAGTGACAGCCCTCCTCCATACTCCATGTTTCTGCTGTTATTAAAGGTCGGTTGGGGGGAGAAAATTGGAGAGCTTCTGACCCCAATATTAGCACCCATAATCCATTTATCAAGCCACCCATCTTTTCTCTGAGACAAGCCAAAAGCTTTTAGTGTTTTTTTTTTTTTTTTCATAAACAGACCTGATCAAAGCCAAACTATGCGCAGGCACAATGTCTATCTTCCCCTGATGGGAGGGAGCTGTTTTTCAGGGTAGAATAATGAGCAAGATCCACAGAGAGCTCGGTCATTACGTTCGTTTAAAGCAGCCACTGGCCACCCGGCACCCCGTGCAGTAAATGGAGATGTAATTTGGTGTGATGGAGGGACTAACACTTGGCCAGGGTCCATTATAGATGAAAATAAGACAAAAAAAAACAACAACCCAGATTTGAGTGTGTTACAGAAACCAGTCCTCAAAGATGAGCAGCTGTCAGAGTCGCACACTGTCTGCTGTCAGGCGGGATGTGTTTTCACTCATTAGACCAGACTGGCACTTGAATCCAAACACCCTCGTATGAATAAACCGGCGCACTGAGTGTGTCGTCTCAATTAAAGTTGACACCGTGGCAAAGCACAGAGAGAGGCAGCATGCAGTAGATTTTGTTTTGGGGCAACACATGCCGGCACTGAGCGAAACAAAAAACACCACATTTTATCCACTGAGGGAACAACTCAGTCAGCTGAGTTTCATTCTGCCTTTAATATGAAACATCTTGCTTTTTATGCTGCGACGTACAATCGAATGATTTTGAGGACAGATCGGGAGAATTGTGGGTTCACACTGAGTTCATCTGAGGGCAGAGCAGATCCAAACAGAAAGGTGGACAACGGGTCACAGCTTTGAGACGCTGAGCAACTTCAGGGGAAACTCGCTAAAGTAGTTCAACGGCCATCGACGAAGCAAACAGTCATAGTTTACTTATCTTTTTTCAACAAACCTTAAACAATGTATTTTTAATTTCATAACTGCGGCAACTACTGATTATTTTCATTACTGAATTTTTTTTTCCTTCTTTAATTATAGAATAGTTAAAGATGCCAATCGCTATCTCCTACAGTCATATGATAACTTTATAAAACTAAATCATTTTTTGAAAAGTTTGTATTTAATCTTTTTATTTGAGATTGAGCTTGAATTTAAAAAGTTTGGCATAAATGTTTGATTGACAAATATCAATTCATTTTTAATCGACTAATCGATCAGCAGCTTTTGCATTAATCGGGATGTTTTAAAAGACACTTAAAAAAAAAAAAAGGAGCTCCAACCTTTTCTGTCATTACTCTCTTGAAAACATTGTCCCTGTGTGTTAATGGTATATCTAGAAACACCCCTGCTCTGTTTTCTTTGGTGGAAAAAAAATGTGCAAAACAAGCACTGCAGTGTTAAATATAAACTTTAGTGAAAGTCAAACAGGGGTTAAACCCGGAAAACTCCGAGTCAGCATTCAGGCTGACAATGAGGAGGTGGGCAGCGGTCGGCACACACCAGCAGACACATTGAGAGAGCTGTCACCTCTTCATCACCCCCTCCTTTAAGCACTGCGCACCACCTCCCGCTGACCCCTGCGGCCAGAGTTCAGGCTGCTCAGCTGCAGGAGCTCCGGCCGGCAACAACCCCACTTCACTCTGCTCCCACTCAGACAGTGACCCCGGAGACACGAGCTCCGCCAAGTCAGAAAACACCAGAAAATGCTCAAACTGACTGTAGCTCTCCCCAAAAGTGGGAGAAAGAAAACAAACAAATAGAAGGAAACAACCCAAACAGAGTCTCAAGAGCTCTTCCTGCGGCTCGGTCACAGTACCTGGCAGACTTCATAGAGGAGTTTGTACTGCTCCTTGGGCTTCTGCAGGGTACAGAGGCTGCATCCCATGGTGGACCAGATCACACCATCCAGCTCCCCCCTCCAGCCACTCACACAGGAAGAGCGTGGAGGCAGATATCTTCTTCTTCTACTCCTCCTCTCTGAACTGGCTCCCTCACTCCGTTCTGGGTCTCTTTTTTTTCTCTCCACCACTTTGGCTGACAGGACTGACTTCCCCCCAGCTTGTGGCTGTATCTCTCTGCTCAGCCCCGTCTTTCTCTCTCTCTCTCTCTCTCTCTCTCACACACACACACACACTACCCCCCCTCGCCTCCTCCTCGCCTCACATGCTCCCTCCCTCTCGACGCTGTCTCAGCCTTCTGCTGAGCTTACGGAGGCCGGTGCCAGAGCTCGCCTATATACACCCCCTCATGTTTATTAAGCGGCTGCTTATTGATTATTCATGGTGGAGGGGTGTGTGTGTGTGGGGGGGTGACTCTTTGGGGTTTACCAAAGAGGCTGAGATCATGCATGAGATGAAGTCTTCTCAATTAATAAGCATCATTAGATCTATTGTCCTGAAACAAGCTGAGTGACAGAGAGGCTTTTCATCTCATCACAGGACTAATATCTTTCTCTCAAGGGCTCCCGGAAGCTTGTTGGATAACAGCTCCAGACTTTTAATTTGAAATCCAAAGTGTGACAACGGATTAAGCAGCAGATACTTGTGACATCCAAAGCTATGCTCTGCAGCTTTGTTACAGCGTACCCTTTCCGTGCCCCAGTTAAATTAGCACTTGGTGACCTCTGGTATACTAATCCAGCAGACAGAGACACTGAGCATTCTTTCCTCGTGTATTTCTCTACAAATACACAGGCCCAAAGCCAGGGAAAACAAACCAGATAAATATTTATGCTGGCCCACTCCTGTGCAGCCTGACAAACTTCACCCAGCGGAGCATCTTCTGCAGAGTCAGTACGGCTCTCTGGGGGTGTGCTGTCCCGAGCGCAGGCAGGCGACGGGTGCGGCTGCAAAGCCAGACCTGGCATCTGTTTGCTTTAACAGCACATGGCCAAACAAAGATGAATGTCCGTCAGGGGCAAGGAGTTAAATTAATGCTATTGCTGGGCATATTCTGCTGATCTTCAGGAGTCAGAGATGGAAAACTTTACATTTCTGGTGGCAGAAGATGTGATACGGTGTCCATGCTCCGACAGTGTTTGACCCTATGATTTGTTCGCCCCTTCACGATTCGATCCCACTCTCGTGGTGTAACACAAAGGACTTCTTTAATTAAGTCCATGGTACTAATCCACATACCTGGATGGATTTCACGGCAGGAGGGGGATGGTCCTGGGGGAGAGCCCCTGACTGCTGGTGATAGTGGCACTTCCTCCTGCCAGATGTGTCCATTGATCCCTATCTATCAGCACTTCCACGGCTGCAGCACTTTCCCAAGACTGCCGCATTATTAGTGAGGCTCAAAAGGTTTCCAGTCAAATGTCAAGCAAATTTTATGTTAATTCTTTCAAATGCCACAGAAAACAATATGTGAAGCCTGAATGAGGAAAAGTGCATCAGAAAAAAACAAAAAAATGGATGCTGTTCTGTGACTTTACCTCATGTTGGCTGTATTTAAAATAGAACAAACCCTGTCGTGAGCATTGTGCACAAATTATATAATATATTTGCATGTGTTTACATTGGTCTTAAAGTGTGTACAGCATTTCTGGATCATCTTATTAAATGCACTGCCACAGGTTTTCATGGTATGATAGCACTGGCAGAAAAAAAAAATTTTTTTCTATTCTATCAGAATTTGCCATTTCTATTGAGCTTTGCTAATTTCTAATTTACATAAAAATACTTGGATGGGAATTCAGCTAATGAGATTTCTCTTTTCCATTTAATCTCTATGTTTGTACTTTGTCCAAGAGCTATTGACCAGGGGCTGTCAAATTAATTCTCAATTTATTCCCACAACCTTATTCTCACAAAATACTGGACAACGTATAAAAAAAAGAAAAAGGGAGATCTTAAAAATGCAATCCTTCAGGCAGAAGAACTGATGGTGACAAAAAGTTGCCTCGGGCAAACTGTGAAGATATCTGTGTGAATTTAACAATCTTTCATAATTACTGCAGGCTTTGCTTGTCTGGTTTCTAGGCCCAAACTTTCATTCAGAGTAGCATGAAAAGTAATTCTACGCTCACATTAGCTGCACTGTTGTGCCTGGGGCTGGGATCAGTGGAGAGTTTTAGCTGGTGCTCTTGCCCGGCTAATCTTTCTTACACACTGAGATTATCCCATTCGCAAAGTCAAAACGGAGACAGCGTTCTGATATGAACAACTGCACCAAAGGTCATGGCAGCCGCGCTGTCAAAATATGCATATTCATGAATAATCAGCAGCGGTCAAATTCGGAGCAGAGGAGTCAGCTGAGGATCTGTTAAACCACAAGCAACGTGTCTGCACGCCGTCCGTCAGCGTGTTCACAGATTTAATTTTGTCGCCGCTGATTCAATTTCCTGGCCTGGCTTGCAACAATACCTTTCTCCTCCGTCCCTGTGGTGTGGTTTGATCTGCGGGCACGCACACAGACTTCAGCTTTTATTCATTACTGGTCTAGACAGTAACACAGCGTCACAGGTTCCCATCTCAGCGGGAGCGAGACCAAACGATAATAATGTCAGGCAGTTTGTTATAATAAACATCAACATTTGGGGTTTTTCTTTATGGAGACGCGAGGGCTGGAGGTTACCACATCTCCTGCCAATTAGCAGTGTGGTGTCGGGGTCTTCCACATTTGATCTATGCATGGTTGGATCATTCATATTCATTGAGGCGGCCTGGTGTTGCTTCTGCGTCCCACTGGGCCCAGTTTAAGAGTCATGGCTTTAAGCGGGGCCACAGTGGGGATCAGGTGGCGATCGCTGCTGCGTGCACCATCCCTGTGTGGTTTATAACTCCCCAGCACATCGTCTTCCCTTCCTCTGAGCTCTTTATCCTCACATAACTTCCAAACAGGACAGTTCCTCCCGTGTCGTATGGATTCTGTAAAGCAAGCTGACAACTACTCCCTAGGCTGCAAGTAATAACCGTTTTCAGTATTTTTGAATCCACTGATTAATTGTTTACTCAAAAAACACGGACAAATGGCTGCCAGTTTTCAAGACCACTTGGGAACAGTCTTCAAATAGCTTGTCGTGTCTAACCAACAGTCCCAAACCCACAAATATTCACACTCCTCATTTCCAATCTCATTTCAATATGTGCAAAAGAAGAAATGCAACAATTTCAGTATTTATAGGTGCCAGACTATTTCTTCCATGGCAAAGAAATATTGCTTTGATTCTATATAGAGTATCTTTAAACTCTAGGCAAGAGCATATTTCCAAAAATGTTGAACTTTAATTCACTATCTGAAGATTTACAGTGTGTGGCTGAGGAATAATTACATATACATGACCCACACCGTCTTTGGTTCACACGCTGGCGTCACTATAGATCCAGTAAAATTAAAGCCAACTGAGCTCAACGTGTCAGTCTGCCCTGTAGCAAAATGCCATACTATTTATCTTTACATCGTGGGAAGCCAGATCTCAGTGATCAGAGTGGAGGAAGGATTTTTTTCTAAAAAAGTGGATTTAACAGGGCGTGGAGAGAAAGTCTGCAGAAGGTGACAACGTGGCGACATGAAGAAACAGGACACCGATGGCTGACAGTGATAAGACGAGGAAAAAGCACGATGTCCAGGTCTTCTCACGCGACTCTAATGCACTGTCCAGACGGCAGGATGAGGGGAAGAGCGAGGGAGGAGGGCTTAATATGAGGAGTGATAGAGTGACAGGGAAAACTAAATTGGCAACATATTGTAAATCCATGAAGAAAATGTCAGTGTGGTTTGTCCGCTGTATAGAGTGTCACTGTTCAGAGGCTGGATCAACGTCACTTCATGTTACTTGAGGTCAGAGGGAAAAAGACGGACTTTCCACTGTCCTCAACTCTTACTTTGGTGGGGTGAAACTCCACCACAAGTGCTGAATAACATAAACAGGTGGATGCTTAAAATTTTCCTTTTTGCAACATGACTTAAAACAAGGGCTCCCACTTCCTAGTACCATTTTATAAAATGTATTGGGTGTCATGCATGAACCGTGCATAGGAACAGATTTTTGTCTTGTTAAGTCATTTCAATGTGCACATTCATCTTTACTTTTGTATTTGCTGTTTGATAATATCAAAATTGAGTGCCCTACCACGTGTAAGCCAGTACGCATAAACACCAGCTTGCCTTTTATGCTGTCAAACATCAATGATGGTCATTAAAGAGGCCATTTACTGAGGCAGATTCTTCAAAACGTGTGATGTTCTGGAGCCGCGAGACCGACGAGACAAAACTGTCTAATCCCACTCCACGACATCTGCAAGTACTCACTGCTATCTGTTTCCTGGTGTATCCCGTTCCACTATTAGTGGTATCCCAGACGTTGTCCAGGGTTTCTTCCAGTTAACACCACAGTACATTCACTTTCCACATATTGCTGAAAAAAGGGATCTTCCACTGTTGAAAATGAATTCAGTCAACATGGTGGCTCGCTCACAAGGAGGAGCGTTTGACTCTTCTGTGCTGCACAACAGATCTGAGGGTTCTGATTTTGGGATTTTGGTCTGATAAAAGTCCTGATGTATTTGTAGACACATATGTAATATGTTTAGTGTCTGTTGAAGTGGACACATTTACAGGTGAGGTGCTTGGTAGCCTGAAATGTTTGGGTGAAAACAGCTGTAAAATGTCTCCTGCTATTCAAAGTGGACGTGTAGAGTTTGAAAGACATCATCAGAAATGAACGGTTTTACAAAGGAAGCTACTGAGCTGCGTTAAGAGAAAGGTGTGACCCTCTTTTCCTCTGATAACTTCTCTCTGAAGCACGACTCTTAAACATGTTTGGTCCACCGCAGATGGCGATTACAAGGCCTCCACTGAGTTGATTTTGGCCATATCTTAGCACTCGTTCATTTGGTTTGGTCTGAGCCCTCATATCGGCCCTGTGATCCGTAGAGGAAATGAGAGGAGAGGGGAGCTACAGTGGCGTCGTGTTAATGGAGATACCAGATGAACCAACCAGAGCAGCAAGACAAGGAGGGAGAGCTAACACAGGGGATGTTCTGAGAAGGTGTGAAGAAGACAGACACACAAGGCGGAAAGAAACACAACCCACAGGGGGAGGGGACGGGGCAGAAACAGAAACTAAACGTGTGGAGGAGTTTAATGAGTCTCCAGTTCCTCTCAACTGTACCGCTGGGGCCTGAGCTTGTGAGGATCAGTGTGTGCGCGAGTGTGTGCGTGTGCATCCACCTCTGAAACACTGGGCTGTGCATAATTTATCAGACAGCTGTCAGCTTTGTACTCCTATTTACTCTGCGAGCCAGATCCTGTGCCAACAGGGAGCCCAGCCAGCAGGAATGACGGCCACCGAAACGGTTTAATTGGAGACTCAAACAACTAATAATGCCATTACTATCACTTCAGTGTAATTACTTAAGTATGAGGCGATGTTAACAAGAATGATATGCTAAAATGCTATGATAATTCTCTTTCCACAAACAAATCCCAGCAGTGGATATTTTGGGATTTAGATTTTTTTGTTTTTTCTTTCTTTCTTTTTTTTTTTGTTAACAGACGATGTAAATGTGTAAACCTGGTTCCTTTTTTAAAGCTCCCTGAGGCTTTTTCCATTATCAACAACCTGACAGTAAAATGCACATAATTTTGCTCTGGGCTGTATAAAATCCCCTTCATTTTTTGGGGGGCTTGGATAAAGCAGCTTCGGGCATTTGCCGTAGCACGGTCACTGAGGTGGTTTACACAAACACCTCAGAGGCAATGATCAGTTTTTGTGTGTGTTCATCTGAGTGGGACCTCTGCCAGCTAGTGGGCACATTACCTACTTTTTCAAAGAGAAAATTCTGTCAGCTTCTTCAAGTAAAAACAAACATCACTCACAAAGGAGTATAGAGGAAAGCTTTCTGGCTCTCTAAATGAGCTGGTACTGCTGCCAAGTGGATGCAGACATGAGCAGGATGAATTTAAGTGTGAATTAATTGGTCCTGGTGCAGACAGACCCGCCTGGTCCCCGGCCCACTGCCCTGAAATCAAACCACCACCTATCAGACACCTGTATTTAGCTCCATAATAAGGCTATCAAAATTACCACCTAACCTTTGCTGCTATAAAAACCCATCCACTACTGTGTGATGGCGAGGCATAATGAAAAACTATTTACAGCTAATTATCCAAATGCCACGACATTCCTGTGGAAGGTAACTCACAGCGCTTGTCAACACAGTTATTACACGGGATATTAAAAAGACTTCATATTTCATCCCCTCTCCTGTACTAAGAGCAGGGCTCGATGATGTGACTCCACTCCGAGGATTCCTGTAGGCTTCTGCCAAGTCCGAAGTCCACACAGAGTTCCTGTCACCGGCTAATTCCCCGAGCCTTCATCACTCCTGGCTGCTCCAGCGTGTTGGCAGCCAAAGTCGCCAACAAAAGCCTGAAGCTACACAGTGAGGGAGCACACACGGCCGATGGGGGGGGGGC
>JBAJHX010000096.1:23457075-23471283 GCA_037176925.1 Amniataba percoides
GATAAATCAGAGCTTGTTGGTTAAATGCTTTTGTGTCAATAAAACATCAGCATGACATGTGCGGGAGAAGTGAGTCAGCTAGTAAAATGATGAGAATGAAGGCAACTATGATGGAGAGCCATTAAACTAAAAAAGAAAAAAAAATCAGAGTAACCACCAGCAACATGCTCCTTTCAGTAGGACTTCATTTCTGACAATGCTGCTTTGGAGATTGGCTCTTGTAAGTGCACACTGTGTCCACCAGGGGTCGCTCCATCCCTCTGCTGTTGTGTTTCACAGATTAGGGCAAGGCCAGCTGGACAGCAGTCAAGAATGATCTTTGCGAAGCTGAGCCTCTATCCAGACACAGAACCCAGTCTGTAAGCAGCACGCAGCTCCAGCAGGTCGACCTGCGCTCTTTTAACAGACAACAGATCCAGTTACATATAAAATGCATATTTTAGGGAGCATATAAATAGTTTATAGAACTGCCACAGCTGGCACTAAAACTTGTAAATCCTTTCTCATTTGTGAAAACATCTGCCAAAATATTCTTTTGTCCTGGGATTAATACTGGAGTACAACTCCAGGCTCTTTGGAGAACAACGCAAAGAATAAAGCAAATGCAAAACAATACACTGTCAGCCTGAATTAGAATTTAAGTATGAAATCTGCTTGTTTTGCCAGTGTATCAGGCCACACCGCAGGAGAAGACACACAAAGAGATGAGAAATACAAAGCTTCCTCTGCTTAACATTTAACTCTCTCTGCAGATGTTGGTGACAAATTTATCTCTTATATTACAAGAGTCCAAGAGAACAGCAGCGAGTGTGGGAGGTGGAAAAGCAGAAAAATCGAGAGTGAAAAAAACAGTTGGATGTTTAAAGCCCTTTTGCTAGTCCCAGAGGGCATTGCAGGAGCAGCAACAGCACAAGGCTCATGGCTGACTTGGCCCATCATGGGCGCATTCGTACTTTTCCAGCAGGCAGACAGGAAGCACCTGGGTCCAAGGGCCGGAGAACGGCGGGGGGCCCCCAGCCCCACCCAATGCAACACATCATCAGCTCGACTGGAAGGATCCTGTGCAGGCTCCGTAGCTGAAAACAGCACTCCCTGGCTGCCTGTGTGTAAACAAACAGACCTCCTCTATGCAGGGCAGCAACACAGGGAGCACGTCCTCTCAGGCTGCCTCAGCCCTCGGGCGCAGAAACTGCTCAGGAAAGCAGCGTGTGGTCGAACTGCTGGCTCTGAGGCCGACCTCTTCACACTAAAACCTTCAACGAATTAAATGGTTTTCCCTCAGCTGGGCTGGAAATTCAAACTGGAGATAGCTGCCACTAGAAAGGGGGAGGGAAAAGAACATGACTGATGGAGCTCTGTGGGGTTTCGGGCGGAGCACGAGTGGTGGGTGGGAGCCTGGCTGGGCCGCGCTGGGCTGCGTTTTGGTGACTGTGTGGCTGCTCCTGCTGGGCTCAATGGGGGATGAGAGGATGGCCACAGCAGCCAGAGGAAAGTGGCCCAATGTAAACAGCTCATTCTGGCGGTGAGGCTGAAGAGCTGCTGTAATTACTGCTCGTCATGAGAAGATGAATAGAGATTCAGCGAAAGGGAGGAGAAGAAGTAGATGAGCAGCAGGAGGAGGAGGAGGAGGAAGGGGGCAGGGCCGCTGAAGAAAGAGGTTGGGGTGGTGGTGGGGGGGGGCACGGTTCCAATCCTCACATCGATCTTTATCTATCACAGATTCCCAGGGAAAGAATTATACGGAGAACAGGCCCGGGGCAGGAAGTGCAGTTCACACCAGTGTTGCACTGTGAAGCCAAACACCTCTTGTTATATTCTCTGTTCCAGAGGCCCTTGGCAAATCAGCTCCAATGCTACTGAGAGCCAGAGTGCTGAAAATGAAGTTAGTGGAAATTCATTTTCTCCTTACAATGGACTTTCTGAAAAAAATGTAAAATCTTTTCCAAGTTTTGTCTCCTGCTCTCGTTGTGTGGCTGTGACCTGACGTGCCTTAAAGACAGAGCTCCGTGTGGGCTCATATCAGCCTCGAGTATTCCCCGAGCTAAAATCAGGGAAAGGAAATATCCCTTAAAGGAAATGGAAATGTAACCGTTTCCTGCAGATACTTGTCAGTTAGATGTAAAAAGTGTACCGACTTTTGCACTCCGGTTGTTGTTGCTGATGTTCTCCTGCTCATCCCTCTCCTCGCAAAACAAAGGCCCCTTAACAAACCCCACAATGCTACATGTAGCCAATTAGCGCCGGCTCTTTTTGCAGCATGCAAACCTTGATCTGAAGTGAAAAACAAGTGAAAAGCACTCGGGGGGCCACTGTTCTTTGAAGCAGCCTCTACAGCAGTCGATTACTGGTTAGTCTTTAACTTGGAGTAACAAGTTGCAACTTCTGTGTGAATGATAAAAGAGCCCTTTTGTCAAACATTTCTCAGAAACCCAGAGTGTTTTAAAGACCATCCACTGTGGGTCAGGAGAAGAAAAAACAACGCATCTATCTTTAGAGTTTTCCTATAATGCTGCTGTATTCGTACTGAGGCCGCAGCTAATGGCTAAACTACACTGATCTGACACCTCAGCATAGTGGCAGGGTTCTTTCTGTTTCATCAATCCAGGACTAAATGTGTCTCTGTATGTCATGCATGCCCTCATGCGCAGGTCAGAGGTTGTAACTCCCCCTCCGACAAACAACTTCTCTGACTCATCCTCTGATCCCTGCGAGGCCTTTCCTCTAACTCGGCTCTGATTAACAAATTAACGAGCTCAGGAAGTTTTCCAGGCTTCAGGTAGCGGCGCAGGAGTACGCGACCCGACTGCTGAGGATTAAGGCTCTTTTATACCCAGATTACACAGCACTTAGCCCCCCTGGCAGAAAGAAACGGTGGGGAGGGTGTGCGTTTGTGGGACTCAGAGAGGAGGGGAGGGGCATCAGGTGTGCCCTCGCAGATTAGCACAAAGCTCCTGGTAATGAAAGAAAGGATGACCGCTGCTCCCCGCAACGCCTTTGAAGTTCGATCAGACAGGGGAACAAAAGGCACCCCCTCCCCCCCCAAAAGGAGCCCCCGGAGGGTCAAGATCCACACACAGAGGTCGGCACTGATAAGGGGTATCAGGATTAGACCCATCCGGCCTCGAGTTCTCTCTCTCTGACTTTCCCCTTATGTCACTCATCCCTGTACAGTCATCCTGCCCTCGCACCCAACTAATTGAATTTGATTTCTCGTATTAGAGCGAAAGCCTCGCTGACAGCCAAAGGTGACGAGGGAAGTCTTGTTCTTTACTTTTCTTGTTGTTGATTGAGTTTGCAAGTTACAGAAGGTCGGCCTCCGCTGCTGAGGTTCGCTGGGCCTGCTGAAAAAACGAGAGTGCTAGGATGCATGAGAGGGTGTGATACAACCTTTGGATTGATCTGCATTTTCTTTCAGCAAAACAGACCAAAGCTGGCAGGAAGAGAAGGTCAGCAAAAAGTCTCCCACTGCATGCTCATACACATTAAATGAGGATTTAAAAAAAACAGCGCTAAGGCTCTGTGCAACCCAGGGAAGCTTTATAATCAAGTTTTACTCGCTGTTGAGGCAAGGACACGGGGCGGGAGGGAAAAAGCTAATTGAAAAGAAGAAGTCCAGAGCATGGGGACGAAGGAGAAGGGGGGGTTTAGGAGGTAAACATGGAGAGAGGTGAAATGTGCGTCACAGCTGCAGCGTGGGGCTCACATGAGGTGCAGCGAGGGATGTTACTGATGGACATGTCTGACATTGTGCTAACAAGCAGCCTGTGGATCGTGCTGCACACACACACATCACACTGAAGCACATATGCACGTGAAAACATACAGACACATACACACTATCGTATTTCTATCTTTGTGAGAACCCCCCACAGTTATCTCCCAACAAAAAGGAAACCAGAGGTGACGCCATGTCAACCGAGAGTGAAATATTAAATGCCAACCTAACCTATATTTCTTACTCCTGAACATAAAGATCGGTCTGCTCATCATGGGCGGTACTAACCAGATGATGTCATCAATGTTAACCTGGTTCGAGCTCAGAAAACACATATTTTTAACTGAAATTCAGCATTTAATAGATCTCTTGTGACTCCCAAACCTAAGGAAGTGCCGCCCTAAATCCCTGGGATGTCGCTTTAAAATAAAAAACAGGAGTTATTGCTAAGCATTTTTCATATAAACAAATCCTAACTCTAACCTGTTTAACACCAAGAGCAATGAACACAGGAAAGGTCTTGGTCAAATTTGCTCATCTCTGTAACAACGTGTGGTCCTCATAAAGACTGACAACAACAGGCATACACAAAAACACATTTTTCTCTCGGAGCAACTCCCACCTGATCCTGAAGCTGGGTTCAGTTGCTACACAAAGGTTTTAAATAGGGTGAAGGAATCTCCAACCAATGCCGGCCCTGGGTAAGAAGAATGCACCCTCTGACTGAGGGGCGGGGGCGGGGGTGGAGATGGGGGGGCTGCACAGTGTACTAACAGAGGATTTGTATCTATCGAACTGGGCTGCCTCCAGCTGTGATTCAGTCCGACGGGGTTAAATTAAAAGCAAGCTACACAGCTCTTGTTAAACCCAGGATGTCTTAGTTACAACAGTCTGGCTCATTTTCAAATGATGTTCTCCCAGATAAATGTCAGTGACCCCACATTCATTTCCAGAAGGCTTTAACTAGCAATGCTTCACTGACTCTCGAAGCTGGATTTGGCAGTTTTGAAGGGTAAAGTGGCATTTGAGCCAGATCTGTCAGTGTGCTGCCAGCCAGTTACGACTCGCTGTCACTTCACATTGATGCCCCCCCAGATCTACAGATGCCAAGGCGCTGCCATCGTTCGCCCTGATGAGCTGGAGCTGCTGGCTCATCATGAGCCAGAGCTGTAATCCCCGCTCCTCTGGCCGTTTGTGAAAATCATCAGCTGATCAGCCAGTGCCCCCTCCCTCTGCATCTTTACTTGACTCCCAGCTGATTGAGAGAATTTGGAGAGAGAGAATAAAGGAGGAAAAACTGATAAAGAACGCAAGAGAGTCTGATGAAGAACACATGCTTTTTCGCAGAGGCAACCCAGAGGAGAGAGGAAGGGCTGCCAGCTAGTTAGTCACCAGTACTGTTGATGAAGCACAATCAGAGTGTCAGATGGCAGCAATAGCGTGGAAGTGTTGCGAGGGGGTACGTGGGGAGGAGGTATGTGGAGGGCTAAGACAAGGCTCATTATCACCTCTCTCTGCATCACATGGAACATCAACCCCGCACCTCAGTCACCAGCCGTACCTCTCGCTTCTCGTCTGATAGCGGCGCTCGCCCAGCGTGGCCTCTCGGCTTCCAACGTGAGCAGCATCGAGCCCCGACCCGCTCCGTGTCGCTGACATTTTCGCCAACACCAAATGAAAAGTGAGGAATTCACTATCTTTGAACAAACTTCACAACAATAAAAAAAGGTCTCTCAATTTAATTGGTGACGCTGAGAATTCACTGTCGACGTGTTGATATTTTAGGCTGAAAATTGCCTTTCTGAGAATTTTTAGTTTTTTTCTTCCACCTCAAAATGAATTCACCCATCTGTTTCTGTCTTCATGCAGCTGTAGCCAATTGCACTTACATGCCTCCTCACAAGGTGGAACTTAATTTTAAAGCTCCAAACTTACATGATAAGATCTCTGATTGCACCATGACCTTTGCAGCTATCCCCGTTCTGGGCACTAAACACCCCAAATCAGTCCAAGAAGGGCCTGGCTTTGCACGTCTTCAGCAGCTGCCCACATCGTGTTTTATCACAGTTGCTGCAGCCCTTTGTGACCTCCGGCTCAACCCGTCCACTGTGCATTTTTACTGGCAGCCCCCACAGCACCAAACCGCGTAAGTTTAGAAGTTTAGAATATGCAGTGCAAATTCAGCCTGCCTGACAGCCACGTTTCTGCAGACCTTCCAGAAAAATACTAATTTCAGATCATTTCATTGAGCAAATGCGATCATAAGTGTTTATAAATACTGAGGGGTACCTCAAGCTCTGCTTGGTTGTAAGCCCTAAATGCAATTGAGGGTAGTTAGCAGCCAAGCGAGGCTGAATGTGATCCCTATCTGAGGTCGTGACTGCGTGGTTGTGTGTAAAGGAGAATCTGAGCGAGCCAGCAGAACTATCAACGTTTAAGGATGTGTGGTCTGGCCAAAGTGGATGAAGGTTTGGAAGGGAAATGAGGTTGAATGTGAGACTGCACAACATGCTCTGCTCCTCCATCCCAACGGTCGGGTTGGCTGGCCCTCCGGAGAACCGAGTTCAAATGTTCTATTTAACCGAGGAACCGAAATACACCCTCAACGTGGTCTCCGGGTGACGCAGCTGTTTCTTCTCAGGAGAGGCGAACCTAATGGGCAAAACAGCGATGATGTCAGCCGTCACAGTCGATACTCGGGCAGAATTTGGCCGCGGAGGAATGTCCCTAGGTTTGAAATGTGGTGAGCTCGGGGGTCAAAATGTTGAATATTAAATAAAGGTTGTACTCTTGCTCCTGTGCTTGGCAACTCGGTCTGAATGGAAAGACGTGTTATGGTCGAACAGTAATTTCCGCTTCTGCTCTTGACGTTGCGCACAGACGGCACCATCGGGATTTACTGTTCTGACTCGCAATACACCATTTCGTCATCCCTCCATCTTTACCAGCCGCACTACTGTGCTGTGCAATAACTTCATCTGCCAGCTTGAGAGACTCTTCAGTTTGACTTCTGGCAGAGACAACAGACAGAGCTGAGGGAGAACTTCATGAAGTTTATGAACTGACTTGAAATTCTTTATTTGCTTCAAATTTCCTTCAAGCATTGATCACTTATTGTCAAATCCTTCAAACGGTGTCCAGTTCCAGATAATAAACAACTCTATTGTTGACTTTGCTCTTTGTTAATGATAAGGATGTCTACAACTTCCCTACAATGCTAAAGTAAACAGGCTTATCTTTACCAGCCCCTCGTCATCCACCCCTCCTCCGCTCCCTGCTGCTCCCAGGATGTGGCAGAGGTCGGGGCGAGGCAGGTGGGTTATGTAAGCAAGAGTTACGGGTTGACGGGGGAAGTGTGTGAGATGCGTGTGCTGATTCCTCGTGGTCTAAATACGACTGCAAAGACCCCCACCCCCCATTTAGAGCTTCCTGTCCTCTCAGGACAGATACCGCCAGTGTTCCTTTTTAAAAAAAAATTATTTTAGGCATTCAGCTGAAATTATCTCCAAAGTGAAAGGAGTTCAAAAGAAGAATTTATGGACAACAAATAGTAGTTTGGATAAAGACTAAAACAAGAGCGACAGAAGAAGACAAAAAGACAAAAGGATTTTTTCCTCACCTGAGTCTGAACACACTCAGGTTGTTTTTGATGGACAATCTAAAGACAGAGGTTTTCTTTTATCCCTGTGTTAACATCGTTTCCCTCTATCTTTGGGCCTGAGCTCACGGCCCCTTAGTAAGGATTACAGCCAGTGTCACTCATCTGTTTCCCTCTGCACTATTAACTTACAATAATCACGGGCACCCGACTGGAAGTTACTCTTTAGCACTAGCTTAAGGATTATGCAAAGGAGTAAGTCAATACAGGTTAAGTCTCTATTATTGCGCAGCCAATACTCTCCTCATGGCGCTAAATTGGCGCCGCTAAATGGCTCCTTTTGTGGCGTCCGCACAATAGAAAGACGAGGAGAGATACCATCGGCTTGTGCCTGTAATCAGCGGCCAGGTTTGACTGACACGCGGCATTATTAGCATGACACAGGCTAAGGAGTGGGAGCTCCCAGATTACAATTTACACGCTATCTTATAACGTCGCTCGAGTCAAGAGCCTGTCACAACAACAGGTACCCTGGGGATATCTCACACACACACACACTGCATAAACCAAAGCAGGGATGTCAGGAAGGGGGAGAGGATAGAGAGCCTAAAATTGTGACACTTTACTTACTTGGCAGAGAAGTCTCTTAGAAAAGGGAATCTTTCTTACCTGCAGAGAAACAGAAAGAGAGAGATGGAGAATGATTAGTGTGTTTCTTTAGCGCGGGGTGTTCGTGTCACTTGGCGGCCAGTTGGTTTGAGTTCATTCTTGTCTCGCTCAGAGAGACGCAGAGGGCGACTGGATGTCCATATTTGGCCACGTGGGCTCTCCTGCAGACGGGCTCTGTTTAATAACACAGTGCCTGGTCTCAGCTGGTCGGCCGTGGGCACTGCTGCTCTCTCTGCAGAGGACTCCTATCTTCCACAGGCCTGTGCACGCAAACCGCACACACCAGCGTGCACGAGTCACATGAGTAAAGTGCTAAAGAAACTATTACAACTGTGACTAGTCTTGCTTTTAGGCACAACGACTACTATTTACATTATTACTCATTAACGTTTACCACACTGCAACCACTGCCTCTAAATTCTCATATTTCTTTAATCACTACTCACTACTTGTAATTACTCCTCGTAATAATACTATTACTATTACTACTTCTGCTACCATTGCTTCCATTGAAATTCTGCGTCATCAATAAAGTAAAATAAACACATGCAAGGTTTCTTAAAGGTGAAGTAAGAAACTTTCTAGACACTCTTACTGACTGATATATTATGAAAGAAATGTATGTAAACAGTATGAAAGGATGCTGAGTTTAGGAAAGATGTGTGAGTGATGCAGGATACAGCATAAAGTTTAAAGCTACACTAGTCGATATTTTCAGATGAAAATGTTTTAAATGTGTGACGTGAAAAGGGTTGCTTGCAGTGACAATCATCACCTAACATTGCAGTTCCCCTTGACTCTACAGTGTTTTCGCATTTTTAAGCTATTTCAGGGTTTCACAACCTGCAGCCTCATTTCAAGCAGCGACAGGCACCAAAAATATAAACCCATTTCATCATTCAATTGAACAAAGCTACTGTCCCTTCCTTCCATGTGTGGTGGTTGTACATTGTTCAGCTAATTAAGCACAGTAACTGCTTCTCGTGCTTTAAGTAAGACTAAAATGCCAGAAACGAACACACAAATAAAAGCTCTGAAAAGTAACAGCATGGTTCCAATGCAGCCGGCACACAGTTCATGAGAGAGACACAGAGAGGGGCTGGGCTTTCTCTTAATTCCCTGTCTAATTACTCGTCCCCGGCTCACCCCGGGTCAAAGACCCTGCAGGTCCCACTCTAATCCGTCTCCTCGGCCCACTTCAAAGAGCCCTGATTACAGGGAGGGGAAGAATGAAGCGAGAGGGAGAGAGGAGGAGAGAGAGAGGACAGGACAGGAAGACAGAGGGATGAAAGGAAGGAAGGACAGGAGGAAGGAAGGAAGGTGGACGCAGCCAGAATGGAAACATATCTTGTCTGTCTCTGAACTGTCTGTTTAACTCCCAGCTGAAGCTTCCTCGCTGGCTTAGCCCAGCCCTGGAAGGCACGAGCCATGTGGGACTCAAATCAGCTGCGTTTGAGAGTGCGAGGCACACGCGAGCGCATAAACTCAAAGCTCTTTTTTTCCATTGTCACATAAACGGCGGGCCCATTCACAGGGCGGCAATAAAACCAAGTAGACAAATGTAGCAAAACAACGGGTCTGTGTGTGTTTTTGAACTTTTTCCAATCTTCCATTGAGACCGTCTCAAGCCTTGCATCCATTACACGATTTGAGGAGCCAAAGCATTCAGAGCAGAGATAAGGAAAGGCTGTGCAAGTACATCAGGGAGAATATAAGCCAACAATTTCCAGAACAAAAGACTACTATTATCATAACCCCAAACAAGTATGTCCACTGCAACGTGTCTGTAGAAAGAAGCTGCCAACAGTTTACAAAGGACGGAGGATTTATTAAAAATCTTCCCTCGCTTAGTTGATGCTTTATTTTGCACATCTTATCGCGTCTGTTTTGTATCAGATTTTCAGGCTTTTCTTTCTCCAGGCACGGTGACAATCACTGCTGTTGCTTCGTATTTTATTTACTGGTATTCCAAACAAAACAATTGTGTCGCAGCTGAAACTATAAAATGCCTCACTTCCAATATGCCCGAGTATTTTCTTTTTTTTTTTTTCTTTCTGGAAAACATCCTTCCAGGTGTCCATAAAAGAAAATGAAAACAGCTTTTGTACAAATTGATTCACTGTTATGTTAGATCCATCAGCAGCTGAAAGGAGCCAGATGCATTTGTTGGAAAATGTTGTGGATAATTACTTAAAAATGACAACTTCTCAAAGCCAAAAGACAGTCCTGAAAGGACTGGATGGTAAGTGGATCCCGCCGTCACATTATATTTCACCTCAGCGATGCTCTAAGTACTCTAATACAGAGAGTTTTTCGCCCACTTCTGGAGAGTATGTAGGCTAAGCTATAAAGTATAATTTCAAAGCAGGAGTTTAAAGAAGAAGCTAGGGAGAAAACAGATGAAGGAAGTGAAGGAGAGCAGAGGAGGGAGTGAGTGGAGGAGGACAGACTTAAAAGGCCAGAGGCGCTCTCTCTCTATCTCTCTGTCTCTCTCTCTCTCTCCCTCTCTCTCTCTCTCTCTCTCTCTCTCTCCCTCTCTCTCTCTCTCTCTCGTGGATGATCAGCGGCTGGAATGAGGCCGGCCGCTGGCTAGACTTGTCTGTCCACAGGTTTAAATTTAGGCTGGATCAGACGCAACGCCTCGGCCCTCGCCCTTGCAGCCAGCCGGCGAGCGACTTGTGGAAGCCGCCGCTGACCACATTATCATTTCTCCTCACCTCTCTGTGAGGAGGATGCGGCCACCCAACATTAAACTTGACTCGATGCGCGCAGAAGTTTTGGGACCCCCAGGCTGAAGGATTCATGATGCGTGCGGCGATGAGTTCAAGTGAAAAGATGTTCTCTGCTGAAAAGCATTACCTGAGTTTCTGCTACGAGACTGACTGTACATGGCTGATAAATATGTGTTTTAGGACTGTGTGATGTTTACATCTCATTTCGACTAACAGCAGTTTAAAACTGCAAGCATAATTTCCAGCGTCACATCAAAATCTAAACACACCCCATACATCTATACATTCTAGACCACCGACTACATTTCCACCATATATAAACAGATGGTGGCTTCATCGCCGCCTTTTCTTTGTGTTTGCTCCGACAACACGGAAAAACACTGACAGGCTACAATGCACGACTCTCCATCTGATTCTGCAGTGTGCAAACAACAGTTCAGGCAGAGGTAATGATAACAGTGAGATGTCTTATCAGAGCTTCTGATGTGGAAAGTCTGACCAGCATTCAAATCAGCAAATAAGGCATAATTGCGGACGGGCTCATTCAGGTCTTTGAGGTACACATCTTTTTCCATCAAAGAATACGGGCCGGAGAGTATCTGTTTACAAGCTATTACTCACTTCCCTTTCTTGCCGGCTTGTTGTCCACGTTGTGCTATCTTTTCTGTAATTGTGGCTTATTATGCCGGGGCGATAAGGGAACGATGAAACAGGGACACCGCCTCTCATGTAAACATTTGGATGTGATTTTGGCTCGCGCTATCTTAGCTGTTCTCTCTGAGTGTCTAGTGTGTGTGTGTGTGCGCCAAAGGGGTGGGGAGGGGGTGTGTAAACCTCTGATGGGAGAGACGAGCCGCGACCTTCTCGACAACAACTGAGGAGAACAGACAGCATGGAGTCTCTGCAGCTGTTTCTCCGCGGCCGCAGAGGGGAGCTTTTAATTGAATGTGAATGCAAGTTGCAAAGGCTTTTAATTTGGCCTTGGCTGGAGAGACGCACTCCAGGGGCGGGTGGGGTTGGGTAGGTGGGGTGGTGGTGGTGGTGGTGGTGGTGGGGGGGGCATCCCCACCAGTCATCGCATCACGACTCACCTCACCCCCCCCCTTCTCTGTTTTCAACCCACACATCACACGCCTCTAATTACTAGCCATGGGAAAGCTGGGAAACAACAACTTTTTTTTACAACAGACAACAACAACAAGACATTGTGATGTGCAGAGATCAAACTAGAACATCCGCTGAGCCTGAAATCAAATTAGGGAGCACAGACAGAAAAAAATGCAGTGAAGGAGAAAAAAAGGAGGCTCAGCTGCATCCTTGCGTAATGAGCAGAGGGACGGACACGTGATGGCTCCAGAAAGGCGGGCAGGGGGAGGGAAAGGACCTGTGGTCTTTGTGTGCCGGCTACATTACAAGGCATGTCTGCGTATTTAAACAGCTGTAATTGTGTGATAACTCCATCGGCTGGGTGGGAAGAGCGGTGACGTGGAACAGCCGAGGAGGGCCTCCGTCTTTTCTTCTGCCCCCCCACCCCTCGCTCCACCCCGCCCATCTCTACGGAGCACACTAGCACCCCAGTGGAAAACATTGCATGAGGAAGAGATGGAAATCCAAGCGAGGGTCATTTCTTGATTCACTAACGCGGACTGCATGTGTGACTGGCATATGGGTTTGATTTGTGCTCTGCTGTAGGTACGAGAGGCAGAGGGAGAGTCAATCGCTTGAGATAACTAAACTCCCATCAACCACTTTGATTCTGGATTTAATGTCCTTGTGGGAAGGTGCACTTGCATCGCAATGAGTGCAAATACGGAGCACTTCTGTTTGCTTTCCTCCCCAAAAAATGGGACTGTTTAATGTCACTGATGAGCTTGAGTTGTTGTTGTAGCACTCCTCCCCTCCTGCATGTGTGCGTACACACACATAAGCACACAAACACAAGCAGACAGGCGAGGGGGGTGGAGGGGGGGGGGCTTGTGTACCCATCCATGAAAAGCACACATACTCAGCGCTCCTCCACACCGCTGGGCCCTGAGACAGAGCACCTTTTCAGCACACAGCACTAACTCATGGGTCTGCAGTTAAACTGCCCCAGGCCATGGCAGTGGTGTGAGGGCCAAAGGCATGTAAACAGCAGACGACAATGAGCAGACTGACCAGAGTGCACGCTTCTGTCATTCAAACCCTCTTTACAGCCCTGTTCCCACAAGCCGCAGAGCTGTGCTGGAAAACAATACGCTTACTTTGCATCACTCGCATTCTGTCAAGCCGAGGGGATAGTAAAGCTAGAGGAAGTGTAAAAAAAAAATAAAAATCCTGTGATTCCTGTGAACTCGGTGGAATGCTGCCCTGCTCAACAAAGACGAGTCTTTGAGGAGTTTGGAGCTTTTTCTGTGTCGAGAAAAAGGAGAGGAACTGTGCTGTGAAAAGTTATCTCTAAAACATGATACACGGTTCTGTTACTGAGAGGAAAATATCATCTTAAAAGCCTCATGAGGCATTTGTTTGGACTTTTTTCAAATTACATCTGGAGATGTTTAAATGTCATTAAAATATGTGCTGGCTGAACAGCTTGGGCTCAAATTACAGCCCCAAAATGGCTGGAGAAACATGCGAGTGCAGCATCAAACCTCATCACGCCGCTTTTGCAACACGTATTTTTCAACGCTCATTTTTTCGAGCCACGAGTGCAGATTTGTCGGGGCAAACGTTTAGTGTGAAAACTGGTTCGGTGGGGAGGGCAGATAAAGGCCCCATTTCCTTGTAAATTTATGAAGAGGAGAGCAGAGTGGGAGCGAGGGGGAAGACAGAGAGGCAGTGATGGTGGGTGGAAATGGTCGGGAGCCTCGGTTCTGTGTGAGTGTCTGTGTGCGACCCTTGCCAAGAAAAACAAGGCCTGAGCGACGCTGGGATCTGATTTCAGCATGGAGGCATGGCAGGAAACTGGTTCCTCTGGAGGGGGAGGGGAGGGGGGCTGCGGTGCTACACTTCATGTCCTCCCAGAGAAAAGAGAAAGAGATTTAAGAGACAGAACAACAGTCCTCTTCACTCAGCACCCATCCAGCTATGATGGCTGATGTATAGTCGCTGTGCCTGTGTGGGTGGCGCGTTTCAACCCCTATAGCACGTCTGCGGCGCGGCTCCTGCCAGCAACACTTTCACACTGATCACAGAGTCGGGCACGAGGCCCCGATGCAGATCCTTGTGCCACAGAGAGGTCAGCTCAGTTCAGAGCCTTGTATCTGCATCTGGATCACAACTCCACGGCTGCAGAGCCGGAGGGGTACTACTCACAACATGTGCAGAGAATTAGCACTGGCTACGCGGCGTTCGGAGGCTTACAAACCCTTTGTTACTTAGCCTCCATGTAACACGCTACTCCGCCTGTGTAAAACAGCCTTGATCTTATTTGTCACTGGCTTTGTTTTCACTGCTTCTAGGCAGCTTCGCAGTGACAGCGACTTGCAGGGCGCTCTGTGGTAGCAGCAAGCTGC
>JBAJHX010000096.1:23471383-23491391 GCA_037176925.1 Amniataba percoides
GGCTTTGTTTTCACTGCTTCTAGGCAGCTTCGCAGTGACAGCGACTTGCAGGGCGCTCTGTGGTAGCAGCAAGCTGCCGGCACTTCACCGCGGGGGCCGAGTTCAACGACGAGCGGCACAAGAGGGGGGAAAGGAACGGGAAATAAAGGTTCTGCGTCTCAAAGGGTGCGAAGTACGGTGAGGCTTCTCCTGAAATGAAGAAACTCTCATCTGAGGGGGGGATGACAGGAGCCTATGTCACAGGCTTATGTCAAAGGAAAGTTATTTCCCCACATAAACAAAGCGAGTAGTCTCCTGCTTTTGTGATTCTTGCACCATGTTTCATCTAATCCGCACCAGGCTCTTACAGGAAAATGTCAAAAGGATCTAAAGGTGCTAATAGTTCTAATTTCTGTCACTCAAGTGACAAGACAGCACAACAAAGCGTATCCTTTCATAGTTGTACTTAAATAACATCTCAGTTTCATTACCAATCTGTGGCTTTTTCAACTTTTAAATATCAATATTGTTATCAGCATCAAGAATCCAGTACAGGTCAGACTGCAAAGCCCGTTCAGACATTTGGATTCAAATCAGCTGTTTGATCAAAGAATAAGTAAATAAGAGTGAATCTGATCTACTTGCGGTTTTGCTCTGCTGGTGCTCAACACATTCAAAGAGGCGCTAGAAAGTTTCATCAATCAGAAACAATGCGATCAAAGAATGAGAGAACGAGAGTCTGAATCCAGACAATCGATTCCTGCTTTTCATCCTGTAGTGCAATCTGCAGCGTCTCGAGGTGCTTTTTTCTCATGTTCGAGGTGAAACACTCAACTCAACCAGTGTTAGCATGAAGCACGGGAGCGAACTGTCCACATTTCAGCCACAGCTCAGTACTCTGAATTCTTTTTGATGCTTTTAATGAGAGTTGGTGCCAATATTACTACTATAAATTACACGACACTTTACTTGGAGTAATGTAAACATGTTTCCTGCAAAACCCATTTTTCTCCAAACTTTCAGCTTTGAGAACTTTGAGTTAAATCACTCAGCTCAGCAAGTGTTTGTATGGACAATTTCTGCTTTAGTGTTCTCATTTTTATACTCAAACATCACATAAACATCCCACCGTAAACTTTTTTTTTTTAAATCAACAAAAAAAAAGGTCTATGTTGTTTAAACACGACATATGAAATTACAACTAATTCTTTTTTAAAGACTCTGTAAAAGTTAAACACTCTAAATTAGATCCCTACCAAAGATTATTTTAGCTTCTTTGCTCTTGTTATCATACAAGCTGACCAATTTCATCCCAAACACTGAGTGTATCAGAGAAGACACCTCTGAGAAAAGAAACAGGGTCGGACTGAAGACAATTTTCAAGCGCAGTGTGCCGGAAGACCTCGAGGGCAAAGAGGGCAACAAACACCGGGGGCCTGGCCGACGAACACAAACAGAGCCGTGCTGCTTTTAGCTTGAGCCCTACATGCAGCACCACGGCCCCCCCAGGGGCCCACTCCACCTCCGACCCCACCCCCGGCCACTGACACCCTCCCCTCCCCGCGCTGGACAACCCCAAGGTGGAAGTAATGACGCCAGATGTGACCGATCAAACTGATAAAGAGCAGGGTCTGCTGTGGGCCGACGCACAGCTGTGGGTGCAGCTGTGCACGGCTGTCAGGCCAGCTCGCTCGCTCAGAGAGAGAGAGGAAGAGAGAGAGCGGGAGGGAGGGACAGCGATGCAGAGAGGAGAAGGGAAAGAAAAGAGAGAGCGACGGGGAGGGAGAAGAAACGGCCCTAAAATAATCTACTTAGATCAAAGCATCCACATCTCCGGCAGATTCATCTTCTGCACTCCTGCCACTTTAAACCCAATAAAGACTTTGTCATTGTGTTTCTAAATTCAGCTTTTCTCTTTCCCTTTTCTCCCCCTCCCTCTCTTTCTCTCTCGCTCTATTTCATCCACTTTTGCCATCTCTCTCCCTCTCTTGTGCCGGGACAAGGCCTGCTCAACACATTAGCAAGATATCCTGTTCTGACAGCAGCTTTAGCCCAAATCCAGCCATCATGAAGAGTTATGCCATCGTAGCGAGCTGCGGATTTGGGAGATATAATACAAATCAAACCTAGAGGGACCTGAGGGAAGAAGAATGAGGGATAAAAACTGCTCTTGTGAAAACAGCAACAATGACAATGAAAACCGGAGGAGCAGAAAATATGGAGGCATCTGACGTGCCGACTAGGTTTGCATGCATCCGAATCATTTGATCTTAATCTGATTAAAGATTGAGGCAACATTTCTCTGAATAATGCATAAGTTTGTGGAAAATATGCATGTGATGTGCACCACAACAATGTCTTTTTTTTTCATATTCAGTCCCTCCCCACAGAGTTTGTCTTTGAAAAACTCTTGTGAAAAGGGTCAGATAATTCCCTCATGTCCACTGCAGTGCCACAGATTTCAGACATTTTCCAGCACCAAGGGAGCTTGACACAAAGCATGAGGCAGACGACTCCACTGGTATTAAGAAAATGTCACTTGAGCTCTTAAAATATGTTTGTGACGTCTACAGGGCTGATTTCTTTCCTTGTTTGATGAAAACTCATTTTTCAACGCGATACAAGCCGAAATAATTTCTTTCATGCAGCGTCCTCACACCTTCCCCTCGCCTTAAAAATGGAAAGTAGCACAGGCTTGCTTACTTTTCCTCCCATGTTTATTTTCCTCTTGCCTTTGTCCATCAGTCTCTCCTGCTGTTCTCCCTTCCTCCCCCCTCGGAGATCAGTCGTCTTGCGAACAACCTGACCAAATTAAGAGTACAGTACAGCTGCAGCAGGCTGATGCAGCAACGTGGAGCCAGATTTATAAAAACTATATATGTATGTGATGTTTCCTGAGGCAGAAATAAAAGACACTAATAATGAATAATAATTATGCATTGTATTGTTTTGTCCTGCTTGGGAATCTGCCAATTGAATCCAGCATGAATGATTGTGTTGACAGACACTCTCAACTTTGTGTAAACTTATTTCCCGGCCTAAAAAGTGTATTTTATGAAGGTGCTTGCCTCGGTGTCCCAGTTTCCAAAAACATTAGAGAGTAATTATGCACTGCATCTTCAAGGCAATTACAGTGATTGTCATGTCAGTGCTTTAATCTAAGTAAGGTCACTGTCAGTGTAAACACAACCTGATTAAAAACACCTCGCTTTCTCCTGCTTCTTTGATTTTCCTTGGGCGTGCAAATAATTAGATTTATTCAGATTACCTTCGCTTTTTCTGACAACGTGGCAAGTGCTGACAACCAACATCTCTGCTGCAGTAACAAATCGCTGTTGTGGAAGTAAATGAAATGCAGAGATCAGTGACAACGTTTGTTGAGGGCTTTTAAAAATATGAACACCAGGAATTTGTAGCTACTTCAAAACACGAAGGCATTTAAAATGAGATATCAGCTTAATATAATCAATCACGGTAATGATACCATAGTAGGCTCGCACATATAATCAGTTAAGATGCTGTCTCTCTTCTGGCAGCGGGGATGAAGTTGTTTTTAAAACAATGAAAGCTTCTTTAAGGCCGCACCGGTGTTTTGTTCAGTGCCAATCTGTCGAATCAAATCAAATCAGTCATTCAAATGTCTCATGATTGACTCTGTGCCATCGGAAGGGGAGAACCAAATGTTGCGTACAGAAACTGGATTCTTGACCGAGGCATTTTTTAATGTCTGTCCCAACGGAGCTGACGCAGCCTCAGACCGATCACACAACAGGAGCTCTGTTGTAGGCTTGGCGAGCTGCTGGCCACCACTGGGCCTCACTGGATGAATGTGGATCTTTAAGAAGTAAATCACACACACACACACACACACTTAAACACACACAAGCATGCATTAAGGTAGGTAGAGAGGCGCGCACAGACACCATTGGAAAACTGTGCACGTTAAAAAAAGGCAGCTACAACTTCTCAGAATTGAAACCCCATGTCACACGTCCAGTGTTTGGACGTGAGCGGCACTATCACATAAACAAACAACACAAGTAGATCCTGAGCTGCGACGGAGAGAGCAAAGCACCGCGTCTTTCACCGTGCAACAGTCTGGAGGAGAAAAGACTTCAAACGTTTAGACAGAGCCCTCTCTCACTTTCAGCGCGGCTGCTAAAAGCAGGCCTCCGAGGTGTAAGGATACAAATGACCTAATCCAGGATAAACATATAGCTGGGCGGTAGGGGAGAAGGTTTATATGTCTGTGCTACGCACTGAACAGCATGCCAGTGTTTTAGGAGGCAAACTACCCAGAATACCTCCTGGTTGCTTCCCGTGCAAATGAAGTACCGACAACTGAAAGCGCCGGCTATTAATAAAGACTGTTTATGAGCCGTCTCACTACTTCTTGGATGTCTATGTTTTTTTTATGCACTCAGCACTGGTTAATGCAGGTGGTTATCAGCGTAAATCCACATGAAGACATGTGCAGGCTGGGGATGAAGTTACACGGCCATTTGCTCATCAATGCTATTAGTTTCCACCAACGTTGATTGCTTTGACACTTCATGCCGTCCAAGCGTGGTGATAAAACAGATCGGTTTCGCTCATGCCAAATTAAAGGCTGATATACGGCTCCTCTTTCGAGGCGAGGTATCAATGGCAGCCTGAGAGCGTGCGAATCAGACTCAGACTTGTAATTTCAGGATCCAAGGCAGATAACCGACTGCTGAAAATGACAGAAACACACCCAGGGACTGATGGAGTGCTTTGCTGTAACACGCAAGACTGCTCCTGATCCCGAACAGTGTGTACACTGAGAATAGTAGTGGCACCTGTTAGTGGGTGGGCACAAACTGCGAGTTTTCCCGGCAGGGCCTGGAACCAAAAACAGAACAGCACCCGGATGTCGTGCTAATGTGATACATAACTGTCATGTTCCTGTCAGATTTTATAGTAAGACTACTTTACGTGACCTCTCAAAGGACAGAAACCTTTGAAATGGGACATTCTCCCAATTACTTGTACCGGCGTGACCTGTAGTTTACAGTGGCTGATGTTAGCTAACGTGAGAAAACTCTGGGTCATGTTTGGATCAGTGACTTTTCTTCACTTTCACAACTGTTTCACTATGCAAGCCTGCTTCGTCAGGAATGTGTGGGTGATCTGACTGACAGTGGCACCTCCCTGGCAACACACACAAACTACTTGAAGTCTAATTGGCGTGCTGAAACAGGAGACGTCGCCTTGTTCTAACCGAGCCCTGTCCACTCCAAACCAGTGAGCAAAGCACGGACAAAGACAAAGATACTGATGAAACATTGTTTTTCAATGTATATAGTAGTGTAAATAATAAGATACTGAGAGAAGGTGTGCAGGGCATTTTAATAGTTAACATTACCAGCAGGAGATGAAAAAAGACAACAAAAGGGTCGAGATTCGAGCAAGCAGTAAGCAAGAAAAGTACAATAAAAGTGTGCTGAAATTTTCTTTGCACTAATGAGCATAATCTAATGGGACAGCTCTAAAAACACTTAAAGAGATTTAAGTGATTACTAAAGCCACTAAACATCCCTGATCTGACTGATCATGTCCAACTCCAACAACGTGACCACGCAGCACGGGGAGATATTAATGATGTCTGTAAATACACCTCTCCCTAGGCCAAACCTACACACACACACACACACAAAAACACATCATCTGCTTCTTCGCTCAGGCTTGAGTCAGACCAGAGAGATGAGCTCAGCTCCAGCTGGATGCTGAGGCAAACTCTAACTCAGCGAGCCACTCCCCCGGCCCGGCACAGCTCAGCACAGACCTGCGCTGCCAAGTTTAACATGGCTGCCTGCAACGGTACCTAAATCAGAGCCCCTCTAAATCAACGACACCACTGACAAGACGCAATATTTCATTTGCATGTTGTTTTTTTTTTTTGTCCAGCCACATTGGCTAAAGGGAAAACGGAGGCTGTGTACGTATTCTGCTAATGAAATTAGAATGGCTGATCTGTGAGGACGTGAACGGCGTGACGGGACACGGACCTCGGCGAGCTGCCTGCGCTGTGACTGGGACGGCTATAAGCAGATTTATGGTCTCCGGTGGGGGAACAGGGGGATTTTTGGTCCAGACCTAAATCATGCTTGAAACTACGAGCAGCTAATTACAAGAGGAATTGAGCAGGAGTCTGGGGACTGTGTGGTTTTCAGTCGGTCCGCCGCCACTGAGCATTGTGCTGCATGCAAAAAGCCTCTCTCTGCCTCTCTCTCTCTCGTCATGGTAGCGTGGTGCATGGTAGCTAGCAGCAGTAAAGTGTGCTAAAAATCCTCGCTGAGTTTTGTTTGGAACTTGAGTGCTGAGTCACCTCCAAGTCTGATTTTCTGGTGGTAGTGAAGTAGCCATCTGGGCAGCTTTCAGTAGGCAGAGCTCTACCCAGAGAGCTCAGAGCAACTAGCTGTTCATGGTTTTGACAAATGTGTAATGTGCTCTGGGACTCATCCCCGCATAATGTTAAATGGCAGCGGGCCTCTTCTTAGCTCTGCCTTTCTACTTAGAGGAGAAGAAAACTGTTTTCATCTGCACTGCGGCAGATCTCGCAGAGTCAAGTCCTTCATGTGATTTTCTGATGTAAGAAATTCATCAATCGATCATTCCACGTCAGTTTTTCTTCACAAAAGCACAATAACGGGAGCGGCAGAAACGATAACAAGCCGCGAGTGCCAACAATCAGCGATAAAAGATATTGATCGTTTCTCAGCCACTCTGAAGGCCGCTCATCAGTCAGTCCCCACCTCTTGCGCCAAACTCGGCCCACACCCCGCACTAACTAAGCAGCATGTGTTGGTAATTTGCAGGCAGTTGATGTTGATTAGCCGGGTTGTGACACCATGCGACCTCGGCTGTAGCCAAGTACACAGACACACATTCTCCAATTAACCCTGTGGCGTTTGGCTATCTGGCTTTACAGGGCCGTAAGAGGGAGTTATGTGAAAAGTCTACAGGGCTTTAGTTCGCCCTCGCACACACAGTGGCGCATGCACGCACGCACACACACACACACACACACACACACACACACATCTACATACAGAGGCATATCTGCAAAAAGAACACAAAGCTCTAATAATGTTATCCACTCAGTTATTTACACTGATGGGGAGTGCGTCTGAGCAGCTACTCTCATTTAACTTCACAAAGAACTTCACATCCCTCCAGACAGCTAATGATGTGTACAGCATAATGGGCTCTTTTTTTCATTATTATTAGGTTTCACAACTCCCCGCTGAACCACTGATATCCCCAACACAAACTAACTATGAACTCATAACAGTAAAATCGTTCTAAGGTAACTTTGTTTTTGCAGGCATGCTGTTGCTGGGAGTGTAAAGTAATTCAATCTGTCACTTGGAGTGGCTGTGTGAAACAACAAGAACGCCAGGCGAAGCACCACCTGATACCTCGGCTTCACTAAAGACTGTAATAAAAGAAATGCACCAACATTTTCAGTTAAAGTTTGTCTGGCATATATAAATAAAATTACACAAACCAGCCATCGCCCTGTCTGCGTGATTAAAATGAATTGTGATCTAAACCTTTACAGACCTAAACGTGCTAAACTACATTGGTAATCGATGGTCATCAATTGAAAACAATAACTAAATAATAAATGACAATTATTGTTAGTTGCAGCCAAACATATATCTACAATGTTCCCATCTTCCATTGTTTCCTGTTAGAAGTTACACTACTTTAAGCTACATGCTAACATCAGCTAATGATTAGCAGGTATTCATCATGTTCATCATCCTGGTTTAGGGTGTTAGCATGCAAATAGGTGCTAATTGGCATTAAACATGCCATTTACCAATTACACATGTATTTTACAAATTTGATTTGACCTGAAGGTGCTGGATGAACTTTTAAGTTTTAATATTTCATCCTCAGGGGAACATGAATATACAAAATTTCATAGCAATCTGTTTAACAGTTGACAGGACATTTCACTCCAGCCCACGAATGTGAAGGGTGGCACTACGTGAGTGAGTAAGATTCATCCTCTGTGTACTAAGAATGACAATACATCCAATAATGGTTGAGTTATTTCCGTCCTGACCAAAGTGTTGTGCTCGAGTAGAAAATGGCTTTCTGATGCATATTTACTGCCTCACCATTCAAAATGGTTTTATTCTTTTGGTCTTGTCAGGTAGAAACAACCCAGCAGCAGTAAATCTTGTGATATCTGATCGAGCACAAAGTAAAAGCAGTAATAATGCGATAGCAGGTAGCAAGCAGAAAAAAACAGACACCAGATCAGCTTGGCGGGTCAAACCCCACAGAGCTGAGGCCAGCAGCGGTCTCCCCACCTTTACTCACTCCCTCAAAACGACTCCATTACCGTGACAAGAGGCAATATTTAAGCGAGGGAGCTCAAGGTTTTCTTGGCCTGCATTGCGGACGAGTGACAGATTTAGTACTGTTCTTGGATCCTATGAGGCTGAAATTACTTAATAAAGTGAAGCTGACATTTTGAGTATGAAAGTGGAAGCCTGAAGTTGAGAGGCTGGAGCGGCGACGCCAGGACTGTTTCCTCTCCAGTCGGACGTGTGCGTGAGTGCGCGGAGCCGCTGAAACCACCAGACCCTGATGCACGGTCGTACATGCAGAAACTGTCAGGACCCTCTTCGACTGGAGGAGGCAGCGAGTGGCGTTTTACTGTGGAGACAACCTTGGCAACCGCCACCACATTTCTCCAGTCAGCTTCCTGTGTGGGAAGCCTGGAGCAACCAAAGAGACCAAAAAGAAAGCTGAGATAGTCTTCCACAGGAGCTACCTCAACCATTTTGGGACCTAAATATTACCTCATGATGGGAGAGCTTAACCTTAACGATCGTCAACAATAATGAAATCAATTCCCAATTCTATGGTAAACCCAAATGCAAATTGAGGCCTAAACCCGGCGCTTAGTCTTAAAATAGAGTGGGAATGGGTCAAAATGACTTCACTTGACAAAACTTTCCTGAAGCTCTAACAGAGATGAAAACCGAGAACACACACGGACATAAACCACACACACAAAGAATATTTGATTCCCTACAGTTACAGACTCAAAAAACAAAAAGAGTCCAGCAGGATAAAACAGAGCCAGTCCTGTGGGGGGTTTTTTAGCTTGCCAACAAGTTAGACCAGTTCTTTGAGTGTGTGTGTGTGTGTGTGTGAGAATGTACCCCCCTTCCTTACCCTGCCCTCTCGTCCCACCACCCCCCTCCCTCCCAGACGTGCTCTGATGGAGAGATAAGTTGAAGGTCATCCTGAGAGAACAGAGGCTCCGCTCAGGAATG
This sequence comes from Amniataba percoides, assembly GCA_037176925.1. Taxonomy (NCBI): domain Eukaryota; kingdom Metazoa; phylum Chordata; class Actinopteri; order Centrarchiformes; family Terapontidae; genus Amniataba; species Amniataba percoides. Next base: position 23,480,686 of record JBAJHX010000096.1, read on the forward strand.
TGTGGAATAACATTCTCTTGTTCTGCGGACAAAAAGCATATCAGAGGCTGGTATGGTGTCATATGGGCCTGTGTCATCACCGCAGTCAATATGAGCCGGGGACTGGCGACTTGATTTGGGAGAACATGGAGGGTGCAGTCAGCAGCTCGTAACAACGCCAATTTTCTTTGATTATCCTCTTTTATTATCCGAACAATTCCAAAAAAAATGAGGCGAGATGAGACTAAAATTGAGATGCAATTGCTACACTGGCAAAGCATCAATCCAAGACCGAAATAATTCCAAAAGTGCATCTTGTGTGCAGCTGTAATGCAACCAAAGCAATTGTAATGGTGCTAAAATGCTCTGAAAAGAAGCGAGAGGCAAACTAGTAAATATGATTAGAGTGAAAAATGGGACGCAGTTCTGAAAACAGATCTCTTTAAAGAACCTTGTAAAAATGAAATTCCTTTTACTTTATGCCAAGGTGTTTCTTTTCCAAAAAATTAAATACCAGATCCTGATATCACATAAATTTAACAAGAACACTGACATCAAACTGATGAAATATGAACACTTATCTAGTTTGAGAACTGATGTTTGGATAGGCAACAGAACACAAGTTTTTTTTCCCCCACAATATCCATTAGTCTCAGCCCCATTACTCACAACTATAAAGATATCGAACTGACACATCACGGATATGGACATGGTGGTAACTGAGATCTCTGCTCCACACACACATATTAATAATGCGTTTGCGACATGCGAGCCTCCCAGCTGCTCCCATCCAGAAGAGCTGAGGAGGCCGAATGAGTCAGCATGTGAGCTGGAGGAAAAATGAATATGGCTGCAGATCTGTCATACAGCAGGAGAGTAACCTTGCCAAGTTCACTGCTGACATACCAAGATCCAATAATCGCCCGAAATGTACACGCACACACATTATCGTGGAAATCAGGTGTAGCAGGCTGAGGGTGCACACATGATATGTTATAACTTATCTACGATGTTTCCATTAGTAAGGACAAGCTTCGATTTTTAGAGGGGGGTTGTGGGACCGTTGGAGGCGCTACATGGCAGCGTTTTGATGAGTGGGGACTTTTGCCCATTTTGTCTGCATCTCATGCTCAACGCCCACACACGAGGAGAGCAAGTGTTGGATAAATTAGCTCATCTGTTTTTAAGATATCTTATGCCTGACACATGTGGAACATTGAAAGCTAAATTAGGACAACAGCTCACGTTCTCCTGTGTTAGTAATTCATTGTAGAAGACATCCAACGCGGCATCCTGGTTGCCTCAGAATGTCCCGAAAAAAATGGTTGGTTACTCAGATTTGTTTTGCCTTTTAGTGCCTTAATCTCAACTTCGACAACATGTTCTGTGATATTAACCCATAGTAGAAAAGCATATCGGCACACAGCTGTAAAAATGACAATGCTTGAGAAAAATAGTTGTGACAGATGGCAAGATATGATTAGCGAGACCCAACATGTAGTCTGGTTGAGGCACCGCATAAATTTATAACTCTGATCACCCATCTGACATAGTGACCACCTTGACACACAAATACATTATGTAGCCTGATCAAAGCACTACCTCAGCTGGAAGCATCTCATTAGCTTCTCGCTGGGCATGTCAACGTAACGGGAAGTGAAAAGGGCATTACCTCAAGGATAGGCCATGTCCATCAAGTGAAAAGGCTAGTACGTGACATCCCTCTGTTTCACACGATGCCACTAATTGATAGGTGGTAACGCTCAGAGAGGAAACGTGGGAGACAGAAGACTGCAAGCCAAAGTAAATATGGATGTAAAAAAATACGAAAATACAATGTAAATATTGGAAAATTGGCTTTGTGGACGTGAATGTTGTGCAAGGAACGAAATGCATCCAACATGTTTCTACAGCCCCAATTGCTCTACTAATTTAAAATTAATTTATGAAATACCCCTTGACACAAATATATACATGTCTGTTAGCAAGATCATTCATCTCATTGCATCCATCTTGTTTTTCTTGGGCTACATGCAGATTAAAGTAGACCCAGGGGAGGTAATTTTAGCTAAATGATTAGTTTCTAATGCTTTTGGTTGGATCTAACCTGTCCAGGACACAAGTTGTCCAAGTGCAAATGGAGTAAATGTGTTTTTGTTGGGAAACAGTGAGTGAAATAAGAAGAAAAAGAAGATGTCCCCTTAAATATGCAGGGCCTCACTGTACAAAAGGAAATCCATTTTTCAAACAGCTGGACAGACAGAGGACGGTGTTTAATATCATGACATTTCGATTCTGGTGCAGCTCTCAATGGCCTCCCTTGCTGATAGAGGCCACTGGGCCTTCCTTTCACTTTGGTGGTCCCTGTGCTGCCAGCCTTTTACCACACTCACACAATGGACCACATATCCAGCTCAAAGGAGAAAACATCGGGGCTGAAAGTGAGCAGTGGGTCAAAAACTGGACCAGACTGGATGTGCTTAGATAAGCAGAACCGGTGGGATCTGCCCTGGAGCAACACAGGAGACAGAGATCCAGCAGGCAGCCTCCAGGCACTGCAGCTTTTGAATTAACCAACAGGACTATGGAGATCCTGTTTTGGTTCCACTCCCCTCTTTGTCTCCTTCATATTTTCTTTCGCCGATATGGTTCTGTAGCCTTTTTTTTTTGTTTCATTGCTCCAGATGGGAAGCTGCACGGGAATGTTTTCTCAAGCCTTCTCTACAGTGACCAAGACATCCACTATCCCCTCTTTTGTCACTTCTTGTTTTACAGTATACAAAGCTTCTTTCAGTAACTCAACACAATCTTTGTACAGACTTGACAAGCCGGTGAGGTCACACTTGTTAATCAGCGTGCAGCTTGTCCATTTAGCACACTCCTTCACAGCGGAAATGTTGCACCTCAAAAAACCTGTTCCTGTTCTCCCTGATGAACAGCCAGCATCTTGAGCCAGCACTCCCACCCAGGTGTTTTGTCAAATCTCACTCTCTTCCCTTTTTTCTTCCTCTCCTAAAACTTCTTTCTGCATTTTCTAAAAACTGCCATTTCAAACAGGGTTTATTTCTGTGTCCACTCTCCTGTACTGAGCATGTTCAGTCAAAACTAACAAATCCTGCAAACTTCAGCCGTGCACACAGGCGTCTTTATAGTTCCCTAAAACCAAATATCTAAGTTATGCATTCCTACAGCATGCCTTGCCACATTATTTCCATACTGCTCTACCTCAGGGTTAAGATGTGGACAAAAGAGTAATTAAACTTGATGTGCTATGATTTTGGCACCGGGCCTTGGCACCAGAGCAAAAGTTGATTTTATATAAACAGTTGATGGCTAAATGGTGCAGGTTATAAATGGTGTCCAGGAGAAAGGTCTGTGCTGTGATCATTCATTTGACTCTGAATAATTGATCTCAGGTGCTGCTGGGTCTTAGCTCTGAGTTTAGCCCTCTTGATCACTTTCTCCTGACATGTCCGCTGCCTCGGTCTTTTCTCATGGCCCTGAGCTTCTCCTTTAAGGCAAGCTTGTTTACGATTTACAGATTAAGCTCTGGAATGAGCAGCACAAAGGCAAGATATTTTTGAGGCGGTATATAAAAAAAAAAGCTTTGTTGAACGAACAGGCTAATTGACTAAAGTGAATCATGTGTTTGTGGGGGAGCGTTCCTCCTCTGGTTCCAGCTGGATGACTGCAGTTTTCCTCTCGGAGTTGACTTTTACTCTCTGCGTAGGAGCTGGACAAACAGCTCAGTCAGCTGTGAAAGCCCATGTAACGGTTTCCTCAGGAGACACAACAACAGGGGAAGCTGGGTGACACTGCAACCAGGTGAAACGAGTTGAAGATTAGCGTAATCCCTGTTTAAGTGATGTAAATGATATGCAGGCGATCCGAGTTTCTCCCCAAATGAACCCTCCGTCTGACACTTAACTTTTCTTTCCCATCATTTGTAAAGCAGTGAGCTTTATGGAGAGTCCTGAGGTGCTCGCCCAAAGACACATGCTGGGAAAACCGCTATGCTATGCTGCACTTCATTACCAAGGTGTACTTTTAACTTGCACGTCATGTGTTACAATCCAGTGGTCTCGGTTTACTGCGTAATTCTGAATGATTCCTAAGAACTGCTTGAATGGAAGATTACAATGACACTATTTACGACAGGCACTCTAACAGGATGACATCCACTTTCCCTCCCCCCACTGAGCACAGACTTAATATTTAGCTCCAAACATTCCACATTTGGACACACCGACGAGAAACGAAGCATCAAAAACCACCGAGTTGCATTTTTTCCTCAGAGAGTCATACTTGATTAATCAGAGGTTGGGGGAAGAGAGAACAAATGTGTGCTCAAGATGAGGAGAGAACCATCTGAGAAAACACTGAAAGAGACACCGAAGGCTGAGGCAGAGAGCGAGCGCGAGGCTTTCAAAGTCAGGAGCGACTACTTGTCATTTCAGCACGATGGCACACAACCTTGTTGGAAAAAGGCAAACCAGGGGAGTTATTCCGCAGCCCCTCACCGCTGAGTGAGTGGAGTCTCCAGTCTGGCCCCCTAGAGTTTCTGCATCATGTAATCTAATTCATGGGCCCGCAAAACACAGCCAAGTGAGGCTCAACCAGGACTACAGCACATAACCGCAGCAGCCACTTATGAACGATGGTGATTCTGTGTTTTTACTGCCAGACAAATGAGCACAAAAACATCTGAGAAAACACAACCAGCAATTCTGATAGCAAGGTTAATCCTTTTTACTGGAGCAAAAATACGAGCTTTCTGTGAGCTGTGAGATCTTAGTGAGTTAGCGCTCGCCGTACCGGCAGCAGCGGTGGCCGTTTTACAGCCCTTGACCTCATAGTGTTGGCATGCTCTTTTCAACACAAAAAAGGTGAAGATTTGTTTTTCTACTCCTGCGAAGACATGTCTTGGCTATTTTTAGATACGTTATAGTTACGAAAACAGACCAGTGCTGTTACAGGAGCACAGAAAAAGAGCTAAAGTGCGCTTTGACTGCAGAGACATACATGGTACAGCTGTCATATGAGGCAGCACGTGAGCTGCTTGAACAACTGAATGAGAAGCACTTCACGGCCGTGCTAACAGACATTGCACACACTCTGAGCAAAGATATGCATCCTCAACGGATCTGAACGCTTCGATCCTGCCCCCATCCTTCATTCCTTGTTGGATGCTGGACACTGAAAAGAACCTAACTTCTGTCACTGCAATGTGTCAGAGTGAAGTGAAAAGTCGAGGGAAGTAGGCTAGGTAGGCCACAGGGGGAGGGGGGGGGGGCATGTAAAAGCCTCAGCCCCTATGTATGAAGCTGTGCTCAATTCCCTGGCGAACACCCAGCCTGACATCTGATTACCCCCAGCCCGGTTAGAGGCTTCTGTGAGTTGAGTCAGACGAAGGTCATAGATGAAAGAAACGTTTGATCAGAGCTCCGTCGGCCTGCCCCTAATGTACGCGCTTACATAAATATTGACTGGATTTCGAGAGCCGTGTAAATTGTTCAGTGGTAGAAAAAGCAGGGAGATAGCTGGAGCACGCTTCACAGAGTCCTTTAGGGCTTTGAACATGTTTGAAAGTGTTGACTTTCGCCACTTGATGAATCGCTCACCCTTCAAAGAAATCCCATGATAATGAACTGTGTTTGCCCACTCGAATGGATGCGTAACATACATGCTGATGTCCACAGTTTTAATGCAGCGGCGGGCAAGATGAAAACAAAGTCCACTTATTTAACACTTGAAAATGGATAGTGATCGATGAGAAGGGCATTTGTCTGGACACATTTTGAAGGTGCCTTCAAAAAGGTTGGCTCAACTAAGGATTTGTGTATTTGTCTAAAAACCTGCCTGATGGCTCCGTGACGAATGATGTTGTGTATACAAACCTGTGCGTGGATAAAGCGCGGCGTGTCGTCAGGTCCGCTCTCACTGCTGGAATGTCAGAGAAGAGCAGCCACGGTGGAAAAAACCCATCCGTTGTCGCTCTCGTTTAGCCACCCTGCACGGTAAGTCTTTCAACAAAGGTTGCAAAGCGCCGTACATTTGGTTCAGATCAGTAAGGTCGTGACCCACGCCGGGTTTATTTGGACCTTTGCACCAAAATAATCACAGGGCTCTGACTCTGCTGTGACAGACATTAACAGTCTGGAACCACTTCTCTCTAACCCTACCTGAAACATGAACTTAGGGGCTAGTCGGGGCCATGAACATTTCCTAATTATTGTTTGAATTATGTGAGTTCTGGAAGTGGAAATGTTTCTTGCAGGAGGCGAAATGATTTCTAGGGGCAGGAGACTATGTCAGTATTATGCGCTGCGGTTGTGGTTTGACTGCAGGAGCAAGTCGGCTACTTGGAGGTAAGGGACTGGGAGGAGGTCCAGATGACACAGGAGAAGCCTTAATTTTCCTTAACCTATGTCGTTATGTACAGAAAACAGCCAGACATGCAGTCCCTGTCTTCACTGCAAGTTTAACAAAACTCATAATATTTTAAAAAATACTTTTGCAATCATCAGATCCAGCAGATTTTAAAAACTGAAGGCCAGAGTGAAGGCGAATGTAGAAAAAAATCTGTATCAAAACAAAGAAGCTCTGGTCATAGATCTGGTCTGACAGATCCAGGAGAGTTTAACCTAGATGGTGGTCCCAACATAATTCTCACGTTGTTGAAGGCTGTTGTCTTTGAATAGACTAAGCTGCTGCTGTGCTGCTCAAACAGCACCAACTCAAACTCCCCCCCCCAAAAAAAATCAGATAAAAGCCTTGTCTTGATGTGCCAAGGGATATCTAGGAGAGGGCTTGCATTTCTCTGGCTCTAATTCAAGGAATCTGCGTGGCGGAGCACAACATACACCCTTTACCTGAGATACCTTGTTTTAATCTTTAACTCCGGGGTAAAACAGCAGCCCAGCACACTGTGCAACATTAAAGCTTATCCAGGCACTCAAGGTTTTCACGTCAGATATGAATAAATGTTTTTATTTCTTTAACTAATAAAATTCAAGATAGAGCTGGATTTGTGTGTCTTTTCCAACTCATAAGCCCAAAAATAAAGGGCCTTGTGTAAGATCCGGTGTGTGTGGAAGCCAAGCCCCGGCAGTCAGCATGCCTTTGCTGAGGGACAGCAGCTGTTGGCCTGATATAGCATGGCAAGAGAGCAGAGAGGCCACAGTGTTAAAACTAGCCTTGTTCCTTCACAGTCTCTCTCTCTCGCTCTCAGAGAAAGTCTGCAGGTACTCTTCTTTAATGATGACAGTGGAGAAGGAAATTCATATTCTCGCTGCCACTACTGACGTGAAAATAAGACTGAGGAAGAAAATCTGGCACATATTCTGGGATGAAAATGAAAGAATGAAGTGAAAGGGATTTTAAACCCAAACAGAGCCATGCCGTTTCCCCCTTACTGTGGCCCAATTCTGCTTTATCTACATCAGTCCTGCTTCAGGTGGCTGGATTCCTGAGCGCTCATATTTTCCATGTTGTGTTTTTGTTCCGTTATCGCCAAGAGTGCGTGTCCTGGCAGAATAAGGCTAGATGATGCCATACGATACGAAAACAAAAGAGAAAAGGATATCTGGTGTAAATCTGGGTCGTATCTCAGAGGTGGTGGTGACCTTGCGCTCAGCAAAGCGAGGCAGAGTAGAAGTCAAGAATCCAAGAAGGGTTAGGTGGGTTAACCCTGACCTTAACGGAAAAGGCATGGAGAACGAAAAATAAAAAGCCCTCTGCAGAATGAACTATAAATCGGACACAATCAATGTCAGTCTCCTCCTGGACATAATCTTTCCATCTCAGTATCTCATTTTGAGCCAGGTACGTGACTGCATCCCAATTCTATATCGATGGCTCTTTTTTAGCCCATGCACATTCTCCCCTGACTTTCACGGGTGCACAAATAAACCGGAGCACCTCGGCACTCTGCAGGAGAAAAGGCTCCCTGCCTTACCCTGCAATAATTTTTTATCTTCCCTCTTGGCACTCGCAGCCCCCTTCCATTTATTTTCAGGGTAAACTGTCACAGAAGAAAGGAGTGTGGAAACTGCAGTGACAAAAGGCTTAATTTCCCTGTATTTAAAAGTAAGCCCAAAGGCAGCTGGGCTTATGGTGTTATGAGCGTTAAAAAAGAACCGACAATGGACTTACAAAGGCCTTTTGTCCAGCTAGGACAGGCATGACGCTAGAGACATTAGACGTTAAATTACACTTCTTTTTTCTTTTCCTGGCCTCCTCCTTGCTTTCTGTTTTGAGACTACTGTTTTCATAGGATGGCAAGGAGGGAAAAATATTCTCTTTCAAGTTAGCTGGGAACTCTTACTCAGGGGATATCCTTTACCACCTGCACATATCAATCACACATTTGGCCGAGCACGCCGCTGGACGACGGAGGGAAGAAGGGGGAAGTCTCCTTGGATCTCACTCCAAGATGCGGACAAAATGGCTGCCACTGTGCATCCGCAGGCATACCTTTCTGATTAAATGCTACATATTCTAATCAAAGCGCCCCTCTGTTGGCGGGGAGTAAAGGTATCTTTATTGACACCTTGGCGTTGACCTTGGCACGGGGCTCTGTGCTCTCAGCCGGTGGTCCTCGGTCTCACCTGAGCCTGCCAGTTATTTTCTCTGCCTAAGCACTATCGTATGTCATAATCTACAGGAATTTGTGGACACAACCTATTCAACCTCAGGTACAAGGTGTACAATTTTAAAGAGAGGACAAAATGCACAGAAGATCAGCGTGAAAGGGGAGAGGCAGGTTATTAAACACATGCTTTTGATAAAACCGTTTCATACAACTGCAAGCTCACGCTGAAAAACAGAAAAATCATTTGCTTTTTCCACTCCTAACTGAACAGCTTTTCACAGGTGGGCTCTGAATAGCGTGGTTCAAAATAATTGCAGCTTCTTTCATACAGCTACAGAACATGTGGCATATATCACCACGTATATGCAGGTGGAATTTGCAGACAGAAGTGTGCACTTGCAGGGAGAGCACCTGTATAATCTCAGAGAAAGAGGGAGTATTGGGACGGAACACTTTACTTCCCACTATAGAATAACTCATCCTCTGAGGAGAGGGGAAAGAAGAAATAAGACATGAGCGGGGACGTCTGAGGGAGGCGCCTGCAGAACATCTCCCTCTCTTTTTCTCCCTATGCCTGATAGCTGAAAAGCTTGCTCAATGAGCCGGCTCCGGCCATTCCTCCAGGCTGTTTCTCAAAAAGGAAGAGGAAGTCTTGAATGAGACAGAGAGGTAACACTTGAAAGGGAACATCTCTCTCAGGGGAACAAGAGAAAGGCCAGGGCAAAGCGGCATAACAGAGACGGAGAACCACGCTGATGAACAATGTTTTCTATTTGCACACATTTGCATGAGAAAAAGCGGCGCAGCGGCCACCAGTTCCACTAGTTGGCTGGTGAATGGAGGGGACCTCTAAACCTCCTCAGGAGAGGCTGGGGGGAACGGCAGCAGGGGCCACTCCAAAGCGGGATGAGTCGTCAGGATTAGTCGGCAGAGAGAAGAAAACATTTTGATAAGGGACACAGGGCTTTCACTTCTTAGCTGTGGCCCATCACTGCCAGATGAACCGTAGGCATGTGGTACGCAAACAAAGCAGTGAACGCAATTTACTCTGCAGAGACGGGATGCTCAGCCATTGAAACTGACAAAGAACAGGATCGTATTTTGCAGCGCAGGACTACTGTACATAAACATGTCAAGTTAAGGCACGTGTGCAATAGTTTTCCCGAGAAAATGTGTGTTGATGTATTCCAATTAGCTCAGGTATTACTGAACATCTGTCACATACAGGAGGGACAATTATGTGTGGTGATGTCAACGCTGTGTGTTTTGCATCTGTTAAGTCCTAATGGAGCTTTACGAAATGAAACCTAACATCTGTTTGCAGCAGTGTCGGCCGTGGCTAAAGCGCTGCAGTGTGTGTAGCCTGATTAGGCTCGCCGCAGAACAGCTTCAGACTCGTTCTGAAGGTCAGACTGGCACTTCAGATGTGAAGGAGCCATACATTTCGGAAGTCGTGTTGCTTTTGCTGATTATGCAGGGTGACGATGCGCAGTGTGGCCAAGGTTTTACGTGTAAATGTGGTGTTTGTTAGGAATTCTGTCTGAGGAATTTATGCAAATGACCTCTCCAGTTTGGATAAGAAGACGATAGGTACCACAGTCCCACATCGGCAGAGTCCAGTACTAATAGTAGTATTAAATTAGTCAGCCCACAAATATTCCACCAACATATTGCAGTCCAATATGCTTCTGGAAACCTGTTTTTCCATTAAAATAGATGTGCTATTTCACTGCAATGGCTAAATCTATATTTCAAGAGTGTAGGGTGCTAGACTGCTGAATGGACCGCATTGCTCGCCACGCCACATTCATCATGTGCTGTGTGGCCGTCATCTCCTGCTCTGCGCTGAAAGCAGCAACCTGAGGCACATCCCCTCACCTCGCTGAGAATGTTAAGTACCCGACTGCTAGGAGGCAGTTAGCATTAATACTAAAGTGATTAGCTCTGACCCTGCACTCCTTTTTACTCTTGCACCTTCTCAAGCTGTGTGGAGCCATTAAGGTACATGATTTTAAAAGTTCAGATCAGATAGAGTGCGCCGGTGTGGAATATATGGAGTAGAGGTGCTCCGATTGATCGGTGACCCGATCGGTATCGGCCGATACACGTGGTATCGGCATTGATCGAACGTGCC